>JAOWMA010000447.1:0-33966 GCA_025962755.1 Colletotrichum tropicicola
AATACTAAAAGACTAATAATTATAAAAAATCTAATAATAATCTAGTTTTTTAAAAAATTTATAAATATTTTAAAAAAATTTATTAATATTTTTAAAAATAAGATTTTTACTAAAAAGATAAAAAAATAGTTAAATATATTTAAGTTTATATTAGATATTTTAAAAGAGTTAAAAAGGTTATTAAATAAACTATTAAGTAGAAGAGAGACTTAGGGGTGGGCTTAGAGTAAAAGAGTGAGGGTAAGGGGGGGTATAGGGGCGTAGATACACAGCTTCCCGAATAAAAATCCATTATTACACACTATGTTCCTTCGTAAAAGAGGGCTGCTTGTTGCTGCTCTCTGGGCTCGTCTGGTTCCTCACCCAGCAAAATCACAGGTCGACGGATCCCAATGTTCGGATCCCGACCCCCCGGCTCTTGACGCATTGAAAACCAGCACCATCTTAAATATATTACCAGACCCGAGCGCATCCCCCACAGTTTAGCTGGTTTTCTGTCATCTGTCGCTCCTCAGGACGAACAAAAAGAAGCCGGACGACGGATGCCGGTTGCTAGTTGCTGCTGCGCGCGCTTCACACTCTCTCAAACTTTTCCCACCCAGCCCGCGCACGCGCACACGCACGCCCACGCCCACGCCCACGGCACAACTCACACGCCCCGGAACACAACCCGCGAGATCCAGATCCCAGGCCCATTTTTAAAAAAAAGTAAACAACGGGAGGAGCGTCAGGGAAAAAGCCTCGACTAAGTCGGTCCTGTCCACCACGCACTGGAGAAGAAGGGGATCCCTTGAGAGGGGGCACGCCTGGCTTGACGTCGCCCTCGCATTAAGACGAAAACAAGATGTGGGCTACCGCTCCACTGCCGTACTACTCGGCCTACAAGCCTGCCCGGAGGAAAGAGAGAGCCAGCATTGGCAACAAAGATGCGGCGCCGCCAACCTCTGTCAACAACCAAGTTCCTCTCCCCCCTCTCTCTACCCAACTCAACTCCAACAACAGCAACCTCTCGGATTTCTTTGAGCCCGCTCTTGATGGACCGCCGTCGCCGGAGAGGATTCGTGCCTTGAGCAAGCAGATGAAGAGGGCTTCGGCCTTGGACAAGCACAAGAGCAACGCCACCACGTCCTCTGGCTCGTCGTCCTCGCTGCGCTCAATCAACTCGGACCGTCGTCCCTCTTGGGAACACACTCTGGAAACCATCACCTTGTCTAGAAAGTCTTCCGGCCGGTCAACCTCGAGCAGCATGCCGTCCCGAGATCGTCCCGAGAGCGTCCAGCTCTTTGGCAAGACCATCTTCAACCGCAGGGCAAAGCTGAGGCGAGAAAGCAGCGCCCAGAGCTTTTCCAGCAGTTCATTGTATTCTGGTGAGCTAGCTTTGGATGGTCTACCCTCAGCAAACAAGGACCATGTCATCCAGTCCATCTTTGGCCGTCGACGGACTCTGAGACAGGAGACACTGGCAGACGACCCGACCCTCGGCAGGAAACTGCAGATATCGGGACCCTACAACTTTCAACATGTAACCCATACCAGACGCGACCACCTTCCGGACCTTCAGCGGGGCAGCCGTGCCGAGCTGGTCTCTGAATTCTCGGCCATCCGTGCTGGTCAACGGCCTACCACCGGCTCGCTCAAGGGCATCGACGTCGAAGATCTGCACTTCTCCAACTTCTCATCTGAAGCATTGCAACTTCAACAGGAGGACACTTTCGCCAACGAGACGCACACCGAGCTCTTTCTGAATCGCCCGCCAGTCCTTCCCCGCTCAGCAGGCCCGGCATCGGCACCTCGTCGCCTGGTCAAGCACACCCGGTCCCAGGAACAGCTCCACTCCAGCCCGCCTCGTCCGGCACCTCCACGGCCTCCGAGGTCACCGATCGATGAGGAGGCCGTCACGGTCGCCATTCCAGCCCCACCAATCCCGCCACCAAGGATGTCGAGCCGCATCTCAATTCAACAGCAACAAGACGGCTTTAACAACGCTGAGACTACCGACGTCCAAGAAAGGCCCCGAACCAGCGGCGGCTTCCAGATCCCGGGTCCCCTCCAGGCTCCCGCAGACGTTGTCGACCCTGTAGTACCCGCTCATGAATTTCTAACACACGAGTCGGACTTGGAAGTACTTGCGGATCCGCGGTTCTCCCACGCAATCACCACACCTGACGATGCCGCGTGGCCACTGACCGCCAGCACCAATTTCTCGTATGAGATGGCATTGCCCGACGTTCCGGAGGAGGAGGAACATTATGCCGTAGGTCGGGGGTCTCGCGCCAGCATGATGAGCACCAACTCATCGCTCAGAGGGAGCCAATCTGTACCCGTTCTACGACAAATGGTGCAATCTCCTTCTAACGGGGATGAGTTCCCGAGGCCCTCGAGTGGTGCGTCGGACACATTGGGTAGTTTCGACATGTTTGCCACGCAGACTGCCTTGAAAGAAGCTCTGGAGGAGGACGAAGTGGCCGACATTCTTCACAGAGCCAGCTGGGAGGACGACATCGATTATTGTTACGAGCATGAAGCCGAGGCAGATTGCGACTATGCCTGGGACCGACCATCCTTGGATATCGTGAGAGAAGGATCTGCGCAAACTCCCCTTGACAACGACAACGTGTTCGTGGCGCCTTTATCAGCTGGCTTGAAGCCTGCCCCAACTCCGCAACTGGACATCCCGGCGCTCAGCCCCTCGAGCCCAACCTCCACGTCTAACGGCCACGAGGCCATCACGCCCACGATTCCAGCTTTGCCCGTGAGGTCCAACTTCTCTCACCCCAGAATGGAAACGAACTACCGGGGCCAGTCTCATCTTCATGTCAGGACCGCTTCGCATGCCTCGAGCTTCAAGGAGTCTCACGGTTTCACCTTGTCGCCATCGCTCCTTATCCCTGGGGATTTCCGCCAGCAGATGATGTCTGAATCGGACTCGGACGGCTATCCTGCAGATGTCCATAGACACGACAACCGCTTCTCTTTCGATGCGGAGCCTACCATGACGATAGAGACGCCTGGCCTGTTTGCCAGAGATCGTGCCAGCACATCCACGACCGGCAGCAATTCGTCGGGCCAAACGAGCTCAACCGAAGCCCGCCACACATCGACCAACTCAACCTGGACGGCGCTGACGAGATACACCGGAAGCACGACGTTCGAGGGATGGAACCCGAAGGCTGAAGGCCTTGACCATGTACGGTCGTTCAGCGTCGATGAGTTTCCGGATCTTGGATCACCCAAGGGCCGCAAGTCTACCATGACTCCGCTGCCCGAGTCCGAGGAGATGCTCACGACATCTCAATCTACCGGAGACATGCGCTCGATCGCCCAGCGCAACAACGCCAGCGTCTCCCGCGAGAGCCTGCCGCTTACCAGATCGAAAGAGACTGTAAAGCAGCACCGGCGCCAGCGTGCCCGAACCACCAGTCTGAGCACTCCGCCCCCACCTGGGCAATACGCCCTTTTCCCGCCAGTCTACTCTGGCAGCCGCATCTAGACCTACCTTGTCGACATCAACGTGTCCAGTCACGACACCACACCCGGTTTCCTTGTCTCACCACTTGTTACCTTACACATCACACTTTCGGAGCGACACGGTATTGGGTCACATTAGGCGGCGTCACACGCACCACACACACCAGACACACACACACACACACACACACACACACACACACACATTCACGCCAATCTTTTCCATCCTCTTTCTTGACACATCACCATGGCGTTTAGAGAAAGCCGTGGTTCCTATAGACTTGTTGGCATACATCGCAAGGGGCGTATGAAGGGGTCATTGTTTCTTTTTATGCATAGACTAAGCGTCGATTCGGTCGCTGCCAACTATCAGCATCACTCGCTATCTTTCCTTGACTAGTATTTTCGTTATATTGCCAATATTTCTTGGGCAATCACGCGGCGCGCAACCTCCCACGCGCAAGGACAGAAAGGACAAAACGGGCCTTCTGTCCAGGGGTATTATTATTGTTACAACACCCACTCACCACCACTACCACTATTGTTATTTTGTACAAGAAAACACAGAAGGCGAGTGTCGTGGGGAGGCGATCTCACCGGGACATGATTTGATGGATTATGACACTGGGAAAGGGAGGGGAGAGGCAGAGGAGAAGGAGAGAAAACGAAAACACTTGTAAAAAGGGAGAGCAGTGCCGACTGCGACGGAAAGGGACAGAGGGCCGGGCATGCATCTGCCATGGGAAAGGGGTGGGGTGGCATTCTTCACTGCGGTCTGGACGCATTTGACGCGCCGGACAGACAATTCAAAGAGACATTTCGTCCCAAGATCCTGTGCTTTTTTCCAAGTATGCCGTATTGTGTCTAGTATCGTCTATCTACCTACCTAGGTCCTGTGGGTTTCCGTAATGTTTTGTCGTGGCATCACGATCAATAATCCGCGGGGCTGGACCTAGACCACCTTGAGGCCAGCTACATACCCGTGCCTACGTTAGGTAAAGGTAGGTAGGTAGGTACGCAAGGTAACGAGGGTCTCTTCGCATGACGGCACAAAAGTTCCGGCATTTGGAGGTGCCGGGAGGCCAAGTCTGCAAGACACGATTATGCATACATGTCAAAAGACTACCTTGTGGTGCTGCTAGTGCCCCCGAACTAATACGGCCGCCAGTGATACACCGTCACGGCAAGGTAGATGACGCTCCATGCTCACCCTCTTTTCCCATCATACCATCCTCCTTCCCTCTCTCGGTCTCTCTCTCTCTCTCTCTCTCTCTCTCTCTCTCTGTACATACACAGACAGCTACATACCTACATACATACATGCACCATTGTCGCTTCCTCCCCCACCGACGTACCCTCCTCTTTGGACCTCGGCCTACGTGTCAAAGCTAGTCGAAGCTCCGACGCGAAACAATCCGTTGATCAGAATTCGTCCACGGGAAAATGAGGACGAGAACTAAAAACTGGGAAAATGAAAAAATAAAATAAAAAGCAAACAACATGACACCAAAAGTGGGCTGCAGGGGGTGTTCCCCGCGTTGTCTCGACAGTACGTACAGCATTGATCGGGGAGAAACTTGTGGGAGAGACATTGAAAAGAGAGAGACAGAGAGAGAGACAAAAAGAGAGACAGAAAAAAACAAACGAGGGGGGAAAAGAAGATGAAGGAGTTGCGTGTCACCACTGCCGACCGAGATCTGAGACTGAGACGGAAGGAGGGGGAAAGCATGGACCGGGCCAATGACTGGCCTAGTGTCACGCGCCGTGTGCCATCGGTCGGCGAAGCTCCGAATTTCTTGACCCCCGGTACCCTTGCCTCCGAGTTTTGAGCTCACGCGCTCCAGGTCCTCCCACCCCATTTTCCCCTCTCCCCTCGCAATCTGCACGACGGACGCCGACCTGGGAAAGCTAACGAGTTGGTGTGTGGGATAGAGAGAGACACGACGACGCACACACGCATACGGAGTGAAGGAGAGAGAGAGAGAGAGAGAGAGAGAGAGCGAGAGACCGCTCAGGGAGGGGAGGAGTGCAACCTCACGCATTTCGCCACGATTCGCCTCGCTCGTCCGGGGGCCCCTCGACGTCCAGGAACTCGTCGAAGCGTCCGCCTCCGTTGGCGGCCATCTCCCGCTCCATCATCTCCAGGTTGCGCAGCAAGTCCCCCCGCTCGCGCTGCAGCTCCTCGCGCTCCCGCTCCAGGCTCTTGATGTGCCGGCGCGCCATGTCCAGCACCTCGGCCTTGCTGACCCGCCGCTCCTGATCGGCCGGCTGCGGGTCCGATTCGTCGCCGCCGTCCGCTCCGCCTCCGCCTCCGGCACCGGACCCGGGCGGCCCGCGCACCTGCTCCGGCAGGGCGTTCAGCAGGCCCTCGAACTGGGCGTTGAGCCGGTTGCGGTACTGCTTCTCGACGAGGTTGTGCGAGGCGCGGGTGCGGCGCTCCTCGGCCGTCTCGGCGGGTTTCTGGGCCGCGTTCTTGGAGGTGCGCGAGGCGCTGCGCAGTCGCGGGGCCGGGGCCGTCGTCTTGCTGCTGGAACCCGTCGTCGAGGCGACGGACACGGACTTGACGGATCGGCCGCTGATGCTGGTGCGGCCCGCGGGGCTGGTGGGTTCGTCTTCGTCGTCGACGGCGGCGCCGGGATCGGCCGCGGCGCGGCGCTTGCCCTTTCGCTGCTGCCTCCGCGGCCTGGGCGACGTGCTGCTGCTTGCAGCGCCGGGCCCGGCCCCGGCCCCGGCTCCGACTCCGGCGCCCCTGCGGCAGCGTTCCTGGTGGTACTCGTTGTTGTCGTCGTCCCACGCGGGGTCCTTGTTGAGGTCGCTGCTGTCGTCCTCCATGCTGCCTCTGCTGTGTTTCCGGATGTCGTGGTTCAGTTCGGCCGCGGCGACGGCTGCGATGTTGGGGGTCAGTGTGACGGAGCTGTTGTCTTGAAGTGTCGGCCTCCATGGCGAGGAGTGGAAGTCGAACGTGGAGGTCGCTGGTTGCGTGTGAGCTGTCACTCCCACGCCCACTGCTGCTGCGGCCGTCGTTGCTGCTGCTTCTGCTGCCGCGGCGGCGGCTGTGGAAAGTGGCGTGATGTCGGCATAGTCTCCGCCAAGAAACGACTGCTCACCACCTGGCGGCGGCGGTGGTGGTGCAGCAAAGGCAAATTCGAATAACTGGGTGCCGGGCGTGGTGGTGCTGGTGCAGGTGCGGCTGCTGCTGTTGCTCAGGCCGCCTGGTGCTGCAGAGACGGCGACGGGTGGATGGGCTGGGGCGGACGAGGATGAGGACGTCGCAGCGACCAGCTGGTGCAGCTGGTGCTGTTGCTGTTGCTGATGCTGTTGCTGATGCTGTTGCTGATGCTGGCTGTCATACAAGGCGGCCCCATACCGGGGCGTAAACCATGTGGCGGGTAGTGCCTGTCGAAGCCCTTGTGCCTGCGCTTGCGCCTGGGCATGGAGCAGGGCGGGCGGATCCTGGTGATCAGCAAACGGCGCGGCGCCGAATTGGTGTTGCTTGTGTTGTTGGTGGTGGAGGTGACCCTGGTTCTCGGCAGCTGTCAAATCCCCCAGACCACCAACACCCCTGACACTAACACCACCACCATCAACACCACCCAGGGAACGGAGCTGCTGCTGTTGCTGCTGCTGCTGCTGCTGCTGCTGCTGCTGGAGCTCCGAGATTTGTTGCAATGGTGCCGTCGCTAGTCCAGGAACACCCGCGATGCTCTGCCCTGGGCTCATTGTCGCTGCGGCTGATTCATTCATCAGCTGGGGCCGGTTGTGGCCTGGACTCGACATGGCCTGATTCCCGGCCCGGGTGGCGTGGTGCGGCCGGTCGCGAACGTCGAAGGCCCCTCCGAACATGTTGGGCGAAAAGTGCGGGGACAGCGGCGTCGAGGCCATCATCTGCTGATAGAAATATGGTCAGACTTTGCCCTCTTTTTTTTTCTTTCTCTCTTTCTCGGGGGAAACAATCTCTCTCTCTCTCTCTCTGTTTTGTTTTTCCGGGTCGACAACGGTCATTCTTCTACGTTTTCTCGTCTCATTGCCGTCTCATGGGCTTGTTGGATGGGTTTTCTGGATTCATCACCTTGCCGTCACCCCATTTCGAGTGACACACGCAACCGAACTTTCAGCTCTTGGATCCTCGCCCGGTTCCCGCCCCGTTGCCCATGCAATTCTCTGCGTGCTGGACGGCGGACGTGCGTGGTATTTGGTCATGGTTTGACGTGTCATGGACTCCTCTGAGGATGCGACCCGGCCGGTCTGATGTGTTCCTGCTGCTGCTACTGCTGCTGCTACTGCTGCTGCATGGCATCACGCACTTGCTCCCGACCGCTTGGTCCGGGGGCGTGTCCCTCGTCACATCCCACATCGCTGACTCTGGCGGGCTCAAGGCCATGATGGAAGGATGACGGGGCAGGATGCGTTGAGTCGGTCGCTTGATTTGAGACCTGATCAAAACAAAAAGGAGCGGGCCCCTGATGGCGATACTCTCGCGGAGAAAAGACCGAGCGAGGGGGGTGGGGGGGTTGGAATGCGATATAAAGCGTGGTATGTTGTTTGACTTACCTCCGGGTCCTCCACGAGATACTCGTAGAAGGCGGTGTTGTCGTTTGGCGTGTGAGCCATCTTGCTGTCCTGTCTTGTCTTGTCTTGCCTCTGGGGGAGGTGGTGGCGAGAGGATCTCTTGTCGTTTGGAGAACCCCCCGTTTCGATTCCCGCCGTTCCGGTCCCAAGAAACGGCCGCAAAGCCGTTGGCGATTTATAGAGCTTTTGTTTGCTTTTTCCCCGACTTGGGCGCTTTCGCCTTCGATCCCGGAACCGAGGAGGAGCCCTCCGATTCACGAGGGCCAAGATCGGGCAAGGTCGAGCAAAGCCGGCCACGATTGGAAGACGCCGGACGAGGCGCAAGGCCAGACAATCCCAGTGGACGCAGGCCGCCGCTAGAAGCTGCCAGACCAGCGTCTGGCCCGCCGTCCGGAAGACGCGCCGCCGGCGATCCCAGGGATGGCAGAGAACAGTGGGCAATCGCGAGACTGGCCGGTGGCACGGGGTTCGCCCATATACCGCGCCCGTGGAGTGACTTTGGTCTCAAGGCGGACCACTCTTTCCCGGGACTAGGGGTCCTACAGAGTCAGCCGACCACGACAGCTGCTCAAGTGAACCGACTTCGTGGTAGTGTCCCAAGATAGACTTTCGGCGTCGTGCGGCGGCGGGAGGCGAGGACGGCCGGCGCCCCCAAGACGCCGGGAATCGGGGGAATCGGGGTGGCCTGCCTTTATGCCAGAGTCACGCCACTCCAGGGCTTGTCGCCAAAAAATTCTCTGCTGCGGCGCAGGGGACGCAAGACACAACACACCGAACGAGTTCCGGCCGCTGTTGCCTCTCTGTCTGCTTCGCCTACCGCCGTCCGTCCAGGGGAAGGGAGGGGTGGGAGGGTGGTAGAGGGAAGGGTCTTGACTAATTTATAAAATGACCTGTCGTCGATGTCGTCGTTGCTCTGAGATCTCGATCTACACCAGTGGTCAGTCGTCTTCTCCTCTCTCCTATTTGTACGGTAAGCCGGCCGTGGCTTGCTTGCCCGGGGTTGACGAGCATTCCCTCCTCCCCCGTCCTCCTCGGGCCACTCTGCCCTTACCGAGCCCATTCCCGTCGGTCAACTGGTCGGTCCCTCTCCTTCCCTTCTGTTGCCCTATGGCCCCCTCTCATTTGTCCTTGTCTTATCTCATAGTCGACTGCTTCTTCCCGTACGACTTACCTGCGGGGGGGGCAAGTCTAGGAACTCGCTTCTTGGCTCTGCTTCTTCCTCACCTGGACTCTGTCAGCTCTCACATCCGCACCATCGTTGACGTATGCTGTCGATGTTCTCTCAGAAGTCGCTCCCTCAAGGAGGGGTCTGGGTGGGCTTTATGAGGGTCAGACGCGCAAGATAAACTAGTCGATAGGGCAATTTCATGTGAGCTCGGCTTCGGGAAACCCAAACGCAGACCGCTCGAAAGGATCCGCGGTTGCTGCTGGCCAACAATACGGACATGGGGCGCGGGACGCCCCCCCAAGGACCAAGCTGCTTCTACATGGATTCCCTCACCCAATCCTAAGCTGCAACTTGCGCGCGCGCGCCCAGTCCTGCCCGGCTGGAGACGCAGCCCATATCCACAGCGGCCTGCATAATGCAGCTGTCTCTGTCGTGTCTGCGTGCTCTGCATCTCGTCCGGCCAAAACCACTCTCCTTACCTGCTCTCCGGTTTCACCAGGCTCGGGAGGCTGCTGCTCATTACGCAGCACGTCAAAGTTTTGCCTGTTGGTCCTCTGTGAGTGGTGGTCTTAACAGTCTTGTCGAGAAGAAACCGGTGGTGTCTGACTCAGGTGGTCCTGAATCTCGGGTGCTCGTATCAGGGGCGCTTAGGTCGACGATACGTGCCAAGGTGGATGAGAGTGGACTGACGGCAAACGTTGACAGTCTTCTTTCCGCTATCCACGTCGATCAACCCACAAGATGACGCCTTGGTGCATTTTCGAGAAAGGAAGGACCTCAAAGTTGGGTTGGGCGCCTTGCTAGGAATTGGGCTGTGACGAGCGGCCGTGGGATTCAGGCTTCAGCCATCTCTTTTTCCCTCTCCTCGCATCTCACAGACCCAGGAGCAGTGAGGGGTGGAAGGGGGTCTCGCATGTCCCGGGGATAGGGGTAAATCTTGATCTACATATGTCGGTGAGAATGTAGCCAAGAGCATGATGATCTCGGTTCTGGGGAAAAGAAGCATTTCTTCCGCGGTCGACGGTTGACGTGCTAGGGCTAGTGATCCCTAGGTCACCACGTTGGCTACGTCCACGTTCGAGTGAATCGTTGTCCCGTCGTGCCCTCCCTCACGGGGCGGGCCACAGACCAAGGGTCTCCCCAGGGTCCGACCCTTGATGAAATGAGGACTTTGCCCTACAGCGGCTGTCCGAGCTGTGGTCGAGCTTCGAGCTGACAGGCTTGGCAACGGTTGGTGCCCCGGCTCAATGTCCGGCTCGTCTCCGTTTGGGACGATCTTGCGAGCCAAGTGGCTCGGTCCCGTTCAGCGTTTTCTCCCAGGGGTTCCCTTTATGGCATGTTTCCGTCCTCTAGCTTCATGGAGCTTCGGCTGGCTTGCTCGTCCGGGTTCAGGTATTGGTGGACACATCCGCTTGAGCTCTTTCTTCATTTGGTTGGTCACGCCCCCATATACGAGGAAGAACGAACATTAGCTGGGCCGGCAAGTGCGTGCTGTAGGCTGATGCCTGCTGGTGAGCTCACGATCCGGTGTCTGGATGGCTTCACTTCCTGGTGTTGCTCGTGACTTGAAGGGGGACACGGCTTGGCCATCCCCTATGTCCCAGGCCTTTCCTAGTCTCATTTACTCTCAGGTAGGCAGGCACTAGGTACTAGAACCTTCTCCTCCAACATACAGTTGGTGGGAAAGGAAGTTCGGGTAAGTGGACCTCGAGACGACATGGGGCTGTCCTTTCCGTGTCCGCCTTCCAGGCCTCCTCCCTGTCTCTTCTCCCCTGCCTGTTTTTCCTTGGACACAGGCCTGTACTTTTGGCACAGAAGTTACTTGCAAACTTGACCAAGTTGCCGGCTTGGAGTGCAGTACCTTCCTACGTGCCGTTCCCTTGTGGTGGTGGCCAAGATACCCGTCATGGCCTGCGACGCGACCCTTCGGGCCCCCTGGCTTGTGTTACACGGTACATACATATACACACCCTAGGTACGTTAACTTGTATGGATGCCCTAACTGAAGGAAAGGAGCAAGACCGTTTGCCGCCGACACTTGAGCCAGCTGAGCTCCGTCACCAGGCAGGTGATGACCTGATTCGGTGGCCAGTGACATCAATCACGTTCACAACCAGGTTACATGAAAGGGTTGTCTCGATTCTTGGTCCTTTTCTATTCAACTCAATCATTGCTCTCCTGTATAGGCACACTACCCTCTCCCAACTACTTTACTCACAGTTGCATACGCGTCCGAGATCGTACATTGGGTCGTCAGCTTCCAATAGCGTTACTCCTTGCGTCCGTGTTTCGCCCAATCCCGCAGGACGTTCTTCTTCAGCTTGCCCGTACTGGTCTTGGGTAGTTCGTCCACTACTTCGACTTCGCGCGGCACCATGAACTTGCTGATGTTGCTCTGGTGCTTCGCCCACGAAATGAGATCCTCCGGCTGAAGACTCTTGCCTTCCCTGACGGTCACGTAAGCCTTTGGCCGTTCACCCCTATTTCTGTTAGCACAGTACCCAAACATCCACAATTTTGTCAAGGTTCGGCGCTGACTTACCAGTGACTATCGGGTATAGCCACCACCGCAGCCTCGAGGAGGTCGGGGTGCTGCACCAACATGCCCTCGAGGGCCACCGAAGAGATGTTTTCTCCCCCTGCGGATACCTTAGAACGCGAACTCGAACCGTTTGTGAAGCCAGCAAACCTTACCTGAGATGATAATGTCCTTGGCTCGATCCAAGATTTGTGCTGCTCCATCGTCGTGCATCACGGCAAGATCCCCAGAGTGTAGCGCTCCTCCGGCGAACAGCTTCTTAGTTGCTTCGGCGTCCTTGTAGTAGCCCTTGCAGCAAATGTTCCCCCTGAAGACAATCTCTCCGATCTCTTTTCCGTCCTTGGCCACGTCAACAAGTACTCCCTCCGGCTGATCCGTCTTGATCACGCGAATTGGCAGGCTTGTAAGGAAACCATGGCCCTGGCGAGCCATCTTCGAATACTTCTCGTTGGCTGGAAGAGCATCCCACGATGGCATTTGATATCCCTTGGTGATGGGTCCGTACGTTTCTGTCATTCCATAGACGTGGACTGGAATCAGGTTGAGGTTTGTCTATCCGAGTCATTATTCGACGACTCTTTGGTGATACCGATACTGGAAAAGAAAAAAAGACCTACCATCTGCTCGAACAGATGCCCGCTTGGCGGGCTTGCGGCAACTGTCACACGGCAGGGTTTGGACAAGATTTCTGCCTCTTTTGCGGAGCACAGCAGTGTATTGACGGTTCTGAGAAGGCGGGTAAGCATGTACACGCTGCAGAAGGGGACGCGGAAACAAACGGTGCGGCGTTGAAGTGAGTGATTTCTTCCTCCTTGAGGAGCCTCCAGATGAGTGGATAGTCTATCTTCCTCAGGGTGTAGTGTGTCCCTCGAACCATTGTCACCGCCCATGGAAAGGTCTGCAACGGTTAGCACTTGGAATACATACTCGGGCAAAGGGGGGAAACTGCACCCATCCACATGCATGGAACAAAGGCAGCGTCCAGAGGTACCTGCAGCGTCTCCCGTCTGGCGAGTTGAGACCCGACTCAATCACGTTCCCTAGTGCTGCGAGGTCTTTTTGGCGGTCATTATCTCGTTAAAGATACTAGGGTTGGGGTTCTAGCTTACAGGCCCCTCGATGAGTGTACACGACTCCCTGGATTTGGGTTCTGGATGAGTTTTCATTATCTCAACGAAGCCAAAGACCGAGACCTTACCTTGGGACGGGACGTTGTTCCAGAGGTAAATGGGATGGCAAGCATGTCATCGTCGTTGCCACATTGGGACTGAAGGCCGGTGAACCCTTTGTTGCCTTGACTGTGGTCATACTGCAGACCTTCCAAGATAGCATCGTCAAATGGCCCACTCAGCTCTCCCTCTGTAGCATCAGTATCGGTGTCGATGATCAACGGAATAGTTGGGTGCTTCGCTCGGAACTCATCGAGAAGCGGGATAAACTCTTGGTCAACGATGATGGAATCCACTTCGGCATAGTCGAAGATGTAAGTGATGTCATCCGGTTTCAGTCTGT
Source organism: Colletotrichum tropicicola (assembly GCA_025962755.1). NCBI lineage: Eukaryota > Fungi > Ascomycota > Sordariomycetes > Glomerellales > Glomerellaceae > Colletotrichum > Colletotrichum tropicicola. The sequence goes on from JAOWMA010000447.1 coordinate 13,257, forward strand.
AGTTGACAGCCACGTTGACTCCTGTTTACTTTCAATAAGTTATCCAAACGCCTAGGCTTGGTGCAGGGAAATAACCCACCGCCGGCCAGGGCAATGCCGTATATGGATTCAAGGAAAGCAGGGGTGTTCGGGGCCAGAATACCAACCCGTTTGAGACTGTGCTTCTTTAGGTAGTATCCAAGCCCACGCGATCTCTGCGGAAACGGGTCAGTGTCGCTTGCGCCGTTAGAATGCGGCGGGCGGAGAGCCTACATCGGCAAACTCGAGATAAGTCCGTCGGAGAAGCTTGTTGTTCGACGTGGTATGGACAATGGCCTCTGCATCTGGTTCGATGGCAGCGGCACGCTCAAGGAAAAACGTTGGGGAGAGCTGATGAATGTGGTGAGCTACTTCGGGCTCCTCTTTCTTGGGTGAAGACAGGAGGTGACCGAGGATGTTCTTGAGACGCGACGGCGGGCTGGACATGGCGCTGGCAAGGGCAAGTTTTCAGACGGACTGCGGTGTTCGATTTGAAGGAAATAAAGGCTGGTCAGGACTTCTGTTCTTAAGGTTCGTCTGGAAGTGACGGCTCTCTTAGGTACAAGCAATGAGGAGTACGGCAGGTGGAAGAGAGAAGAGAGGTGCGCAGGTAGAGTGACGACAGAAACATTGGATTGCTCCGACCACATCCAGTCCCCCGAGCTCCTGGCCCGTCTGGCCTCCCTAAACCAAGGACGGTAAGTTTGTCTTGCCGCACACCCCAATCTCCAGCGGTTTGAGGCGGCAGGAACCTCGGGCATTTCAGAGCTCAGGCCGACTCAATTTACCCCACACTTGGCAACTGTGCTCCAGCTTGGATGTTGGGGTAGGTGCGCTATTCCCGAAAAGGGACCTTGTTGCTGACTAACACCTCTCATCGGCTAGGAGCATAGATATCTTAGCTGCACGCCAGGGGTGAGTAAGGCAGAGGGACTCTGAGTAGACCCGCCCACTTAACAGGTCGCGTCTCCGTGCCACCAGAGCCTCGCGCGACAAGGAGAGACGAGCGCGGCGGCAATCGCCCGAAATTTTATCACCGACAACCCCCATACCATCACCAACCACCACCTTCCTTCCCGTCAATAACCTGCAGCTCGAGCCAGACGCCGCCCATACAAAGTCCTGGCTGTGAGCAGCAGACTATCTTACATTCCAACTCGACAACACTGATCGACCTTTGGCTCGAACTTCGGTCGCCTCTGGAGCAACCATGGCAGCTATGTGAGTGCCCTTTTCAGCTACATCGTCAACACAGCACCAATCCTGCGAGGCATCGCCATCAATTGTTTCGACTCTGCGCGAAATTTCGCTCAAGCTCTTTTATCCGTTTCGTCTTGCGCATTCTTGTTTTGCCCCCCTTCCTCTAAATTGCACCAGCTGACAAGGACGGCCTCTTCTAGCGAGAGCTTCGACAGCATCTACTTGGATCTCTCCAAGGAGAGCGGCAAGTGCAGATTTGCCGAGAGCGGTCTCGGATGGAAACCAGCTGGCGGCGGAGACACCTTTACCCTCGATTCCAGCAATATCGCATCAGCACAATGGAGCCGAGCTGCCAAGGGCTATGAAATCAAGATCCTCAATCGCGATTCCCGCATCATCCAGCTGGATGGATTCCAGCAAGAGGTAACTCGACGCCTATCCGGCAATATCAACTCCCCATACACGAGTTGCTGACATGCCGATGCGCAGGATTACGAACGCTTGAGCAAGATCTTCAAGAACTGGTACAGCACCAACCTCGAGAACAAGGAGCACGCCCTCAGAGGATGGAACTGGGGCAAGGCCGATTTTGGAAAGGCCGAGCTTTCCTTCAACGTCCAGAACCGCCCTGCCTTCGAGATTCCCTACTCCGAGATCTCAAATACCAACCTGGCTGGTCGTAACGAAGTCGCTGTCGAATTCTCCGCCCCCACGGACAAGAATGACACGGGCACCAACGGCCACCTCGGCGGTGCACGCGGCAAGGGAAAGAAGGCGGGAGCTGGCAAGGACCAACTTGTGGAGATGAGATTCTACATCCCCGGAACTGTCAAGAAGGAGGCGGACGGTGAAGACGCCGGCAGTGATGCCGGTGAGGAAGAGAAGAACGCCGTCACGTTGTTCTACGATACCCTCATGGAGAAGGCTGAGATTGGCGAGACCGCCGGCGATACTATCGCCACGTTCTTGGACATTCTGCATCTGACACCGAGGTACGTGCATTTGTGTTGCCCACCACAAGTCCGGGTCGCTGACATCATCTCAGAGGACGTTTCGATATCGACATGTACGATGCCTCGTTCCGCCTCCGCGGTAAAACATACGACTACAAGATCCAGTATGACGCCATCAAGAAGTTCATGGTTCTCCCCAAACCGGACGAGACACACGTGCTTCTGGTCATCGGTCTGGACCCGCCTCTTCGCCAGGGTCAGACCAGATACCCCTTCATCGTCATGCAATTCAAGAAGGACGAGGAAGTTACGATTGACCTGAACCTCACGGAGGAGCAAATAGACGAGCGGTACAAGGACAGGCTGCAACCCCACTACGAGCAGCCGCTCCATCAGGTCATCACCTACATCTTCAGAGGCCTTGCCAACAAGAAGGTCACGACCCCTGCAAAGGACTTCCAGACGTACGTAGCATCCCCAGCCCCGATCCTCGGACGATACGCTGACAGCCATACAGTCATCGCAGTCAATTCGGAATCAAGTGCTCTATCAAGGCCAGCGAAGGTTTCCTCTACTGCTTGGAGAAGGCTTTCATGTTTGTACCGAAACCCGCGACGTACATTGCGTACGAACAGACGGCATCCGTCACATTCTCTCGTGTTGGCGGCGCCGTTTCGGCCCTCTCAACGTTCGATATTACTGTGCAGATGAAGAACGGTGCCGGGTCATCACAATTCAGCAACATCAACCGCGAGGACCTCAAGGGGCTCGAGGAGTTCTTCAGACTGAAGGGCTTGCGTGTCAAGAACGAGATCGACGAGGACGCCAACCTTCTCGCTGCTGCGCTCCGCGAGGAGGCTATGGACGACTCTGAGGAGGAGGTCGTCGGACCCAAGGCGGACCGTGGCTCGGCTGACGAGGATGAGGAGAGTGTGGATGAAGACTTCCGCGCCGAAAGTGAGAGTGACGTTGCCGAAGAGTACGACAGCGCCCACGAGAGTTCCGGCTCCGGCAGTGCGGAGAGCGACGTCGACGAAGACGACGAGGACGAAGGCGACGAGGAAGACGAGGAAGAGGAGCGCCCCAAGAAGAAGAAGAAGACTGGCTGATTGCCTGTTTTCTTGACGATGGGTTTCTGAAACGGCTTCGGGGCTGTTGCTGGGCGTTTTTATTGGCAGGGAGGGGAATGTAATACTACAGTCAAGGGTACTTATTTGCATGCTAGCCGAATGGCTATCATGGAGTTGACCGAAGGGAAGCCAAAACTTGGAAAAATACCTCGAGGGAAGTTGGCCCCGGCAGAGGTTGTTTCTGCACAATACCAGGCTTCTTGCTTTTTTCTTTTTTCGACGTGGCTGTTCAACTGATGCAAGTGGGGTTCAACAAGCAGTGCAGTGCCTCCGGTTGCCTAGTCTGGTAGCCTCCAAGTGACTCACTCAGCTTCGAATGTCTTAGATCTTAACCATCGTAAGCTCGACCATGGAAAAGACTGTCGCGCTCCCTGGAACCAGCGCCACGATACCCCGGATAGGCTTCGGCGTGTATCAGCTGAGGGGCGAAGGATGCACCTCGGCATGCGCCGCGGCCCTCGAGGCGGGCTACCGACACGTGGACACGGCGCAGCTCTACGGCAACGAAGCGGACGTGGGCAGAGCCCTGCGGCTGCAGACGAAGCTCGAAAGAAAGGACGTCTTTGTGACGACCAAGATTGGGGGGTACGAGGGCAGCGCGGAGAAGACGTATCGCAGCGCGCTGCGAAGCGTGGAGCGCATCGCCGGCGAAGACGGGCACGTCGACCTCTTTCTCGTGCACCGGCCCTCGGAGCGGCGGAGGGAGATCTGGCTCGCGCTGGAGAAGCTGGTGGCGGCAGGCCGAGCGAGGGCGATTGGGGTGAGCAATTTCAGGATCGAGCATCTGGAGGAGATGAGGGCGTACGCGACGGGTTGGCCGCCGGCCGTCAATCAGATTGAGGTGAGGTTTGCTGCCTGCCTGGGGGGCGGGCGGATCCAGGTGTGCTGACGAGACGAGACAGATTCATCCGTGGTGCCAGCAGCGGGAGCTCGTCGCGTACTGTCGGCGGAACGGCATCCTCGTGCAGGCGTACAGCCCGCTCGCCAGGGGGCAGAGGATGTCGGATCCCGAGGTGATGAGGGTGGTGGAGCGGGTGCGGCGGCGACTCGTGTCCGGGGCCGTCGGGGTCGGTACCGGAGCCGGAGCCGGAGTGGAGTCCGGGGTTGGCGGGATGGAGGGCGGAGGGCGGAGAAACGGCGATGGCGGGGTGACGGCGGCGCAGGTTCTGGTGCGGTGGTCTCTGCAAAAGGGATTCGTGCCGTTGCCCAAGAGCGGCGACGCGGCGAGGATCACGGAGAACGGCGATGTGTTTTGGTTCGAGCTCGAGCAGGAGGAAATGGAGCTGCTTGACGGGCTGGACATGGGGTCCAAGGGAGCTCTGTTTCCTGCGAATGTGAGCTGACGCGGGCGATGATGATGCATTGTCTGTCTCTGCAGCAGACCGCCCGGACTGTTTCCTCTGGTACTGTGTAGGTATTCAACCGACGGGGGTTAATAACAGTTACACTTTGTTCCCACACTGCGCTTGTGTTTGGAGCTTTTACCTGGATGCGGCCACAAACAAGGGAAACATTAAGCAATTGCGGACGTACGCATGACGAAAGCGCCCCACGCACCGCCCATCCGGCGGGGCTGCAATGCGCTGTGGGCAAAAGAAGCCCAGAAAACACAGGCCACCTCAAGCGATGAATGGCGGGAGATCCCCCCGGGGGGGCCTGTGATGTGGGGACCTCAGCGACTGCCAGGTTCTCCTGGAAGCTTCGACTGACCTGACTTCCTTCCATCTCTGCCCCTCGCCCGTTGCCCCCGGGGGAAAAGATCAACAAACACATCGGCAAGTCGTTGGGCTGGTGAAATTGAGACGTGCCCCCGGACCTTGAAGCTTTGTAAATTTGGTCCTTTTCTCGATCACCGACCGTTTCGAGCTTTCGAATCTCCTAGCGATTCAATCCCAACAACGACAAAACGATGAGTTCGTTGCAACGACCCCTGCGCGGCGGCTGCCAGTGCGGGCGCAATAGTTATGTCATCGAGGTCCCCCAACATGGAGGAGCCCACGAGAGGGCACAGGTGCTCTTCCATACAGACTCCAGGCACAGTAAGTCAATATACATTTTGAATGCTTTCCCAAAAAGATGTTTCTTGCATGATGCTCAATTGTCCATGGGCCGGGAGCTCCGAGGCTAACGCTCGCCTGTCGCGCAGGAGTTCCGCTGGGCAGCCCGCTGGCGGCCATGCTTCGAGTGCCGCTTTCATGGTATCGCAGCACAACCCACGCCTTCTTCCCAGACGAGAGACACTCAATGATCCATCGCGTTTTCGAGACGACTTCCATCAACCCGTCGAAGCGATATTTCTGCGGTTTCTGCGGCACGCCGCTGTCCTACTGGACGGAGCGCCCCCACTCAGAGGCGGACTACATCCATCTCACCTTGGCTAGCCTGTGCGGCGAAGACCTGCGAGATCTGGAAGACCTAGGTTTAATTCCCGACCTCCAGGAGACGGAAAGTCAGCCCGCGGTTCCGACCACGACGACGATAGTTGGACGGGAGACCCGCGGCGGCGTGCCGTGGTTTGACAGCATGATCGAGGGCACCCGTTTGGGCAACCTGCGTGGTAGCCAAGTAGTGGACCACAGCAGTAGAGGAGACGGGACGATCAGGGTCGAGTGGGAGATTGTAGAATGGACCGAAGCCGACGACGGCACCAACGTGGTCCCAGTAACGGAGGACGTGGATATGACGACAAACTCGGGAAAACGCAAACTAGGCGAGCGAGACGATGCGGATGCGGCTGTGGAGGGTATGCATTGAGCCCGTGTCATGTCGTGCATTGCAGCCGGAGGGCAGGTGGTAATGGGGGCCCAGGGGCTCAGCTCAGGCTGGGCCGGCTCACCTTCGTCCCGGCTCCCGTACACCTCGGTGAGGATCGGGGCTGGTGTTATGCAGGGACACTCTTACCTCGCATGCTGAACAGTGAGCCTGGCGGCGATGGTGGCCGGGGAACCGGGAAACGCGAGCATGTCGAGACAAGACGTGGCAGGTGGACTGTAAAAGCGTTGCGAGCAGGCAGACAACGGAGAAGGGAACATACCTAGCAAGGGACGGGGCGGAGATGCGAAAAGTTGGATCGTCTTTGACGGAGAAGCGCAGCCGTGGAGGCATCGACGTTTGTTAGTACATGAGATATGGTTCAATGACAAGATGTGAAAAAACCCCGATAATTGCCCGGCGGACAGGGTGCAGGTGAGGGCGGCGGGTACCTGAGTGTAGGGCCGAAGGCTCGTTGGCTCGATGGAACGGACCCGCCGGCCGGCTGAGGCGGGCTGGTCGACCGAAGATTAGGAGTCGAGCAGGCGGGCGATGGCGCCTTTGCGAAGGGCTGATACGGCCAGCGACGGATCAGTAGTCGACACCATGTGATACCTAGTACTCGCGTGTCGAGTGTCGCGCGAAGCAGTATGATGTAAAAATTGGAGCTGTGAACTGGTGGGAGGGGCGGAATTGAGATGCGAACTACCTTACGTACGGCGTGCTGAGGGAGGTAGGTACCAGCGCATGCCGCTGCGACTTTGGCGTTGCAGTCCGTATGGAGAGTGCGATGGGCCGCGCATGCCGTGGCAAGGAGGGATCCGTCTCGGAGCAGAGGAACAAAATGATGCCAGGTGTCGTTGCGGTGCTGTGTCCGCCGCGATATCTATATCCCAACGTCGGTATGAAGCTGGGGATGGACGCCGCGGGCGGGCGATGCGGAGGTGTTGGGACGAAAGCCGGTTTTGGAGAAGGATGGGTACCTCGGCCAACATTGGACGAGGAGGCTCTCCCGTTCGACGTCTGCTCACCGAAGTCGACGGGGTGGCAGCGAGCAGCTGACGGGGGTCGACATGCAGGTATCCAATGAGGCGGTAGACGGGTTCATCAGGCGAGGGATCGCGGGTTGTCGTGTTTCGAATCGGACTCCTGGTGAAGGCTGGATGAGGGAGACGGAGAGACGGGCCGTCGTTGCTCGAAGGAAAGTCCCCTCAACTGAGGCATCGAAAAGGGACCCCACGGCGGGGTAATGGGAAGCGCCCCTGGCCTAGGCGCGTCTGCAGGAGCCCAGGGAAGGTACCTTCTAGGCTGATCGAGGTACTTTAGTTGAAGGAAAGGGCCATGCGTAGCGTGCAGCGTTGCCAGCAGAAACAGGTACCTCATCTGAGGTTGAGGTGCCTCTGCTACTAGGTGCGGTCCAGTTTGCTGACCCGTGCCCCGCCAGCCCGGTCACACAGGGTCACCCGATGCCACAAGACTGCCACAGGACCATCTTCTACCGAGCCCCTCGGGTCGCTGTGTGTACCTGACCGGGCGGCCGTTGCCTCCTACACATCACCTCGAGATACCTACCTTGACGTGTTGAGGAATACCCTGACCTGAACACCTCCCACCTCCCACCTCCCACGCTCCCTGGGCCAGCAGGGCGCCAACTGCCCGTCTGCATTAGCGCTGGAGAACCGCAACCTGCGACATGTACGTCCCGTCGGCTCTCTGCGCATCCCCCGGGCGTCGTCCAGTCTGAGCCTCTCGGTGACGACGGTCCGACGCGGGAGAATTTCTGGAGCATCCTGGGTCCCGGATTGAGTATGCGCTCCACGAAACGCACACGTCGCCTGCGGGTGTTTGTCCCATCTTTTGCCATCCCGGACAGGCATCCTGGACCATGTCGAGCGACCGTACTTGTAGACAGGCACTCTACCTGTGCTGGCCTGGCCTGACCTAGCCGTCTCCATCAGACTTGGAAATAATGGAAATTGATTGCACCGCGCAGTCTCCTGCCGCCTCTCCATTCTTATAAGTATCGTGACAGCGCCTCGCCCTCTGCCTGCTGTTCGGACCCCCTCTTGCTCTCTCTCCTCGCCTCGTCACCATCTTCCCTCCAAGCCAAGGTATCGCGACCTCTGCTTGGTTATCTGTCCTTTTCACTGCGAGAAAGTGGCTGGTGTCTGTCGGGACAAATCATCCACAACCTCACACCACAGTCGGTCTGGACCGGATCCGCTGCTCTCCCAGAATTGAAGAACCAGCAATTGCCCGCTGAACCTCAGAATCCAACAACATGTCTCTGCCGAGCGACTTCCTTTGGGGCTTTGCCACCGCATCGTACGTACCTCCACCTCGCGATGCTGTCGTCTTCGCCCGTCCGTCTCAGACCACACGCGTGCCCGGCCTGGTGTCACTCTGCACATTTACGCCTTCTTCCGCTTGTGGCCCGATTTGGACGGCTGGCAAGCATCCTCCCACCATCCTCCGCCGTCCTCCCTCCGTCTTACCCGCCCGCATTTCCGCCTGTCCCCCCCCCTCTTCCCCCACTCTCAATCTTTCCCCTCTCCCCTCATTGTCGTCTAATAAGCGAGCACTACGACGCGACATGCCATACCCCTGCTAACGCCTTCTGCCAACCGTTACAGATACCAGGTCGAGGGCGCCGTTGAGAAGGACGGCCGTGGCCCCTCCATCTGGGACACCTTCTGCAAAATCCCCGGCAAGATTGCCGACGGCAGCTCTGGCGTCACTGCCTGCGACTCGTACAACCGCACCGCCGAGGACATTGCCCTCCTCAAGTCCGTCGGTGCCAACACCTACCGCTTCTCCATTGCCTGGTCCAGAATCATCCCCGTTGGTGGCCGCAACGACCCCATCAACCAGGCTGGTATCGACCACTATGTCAAGTTTGTCGACGACCTCCTCGAGGCCGGCATCAGGCCCTTCATCACTCTCTTCCACTGGGATCTTCCCGATGGACTCGACAAGCGCTACGGTGGTCTTTTGAACAAGGAGGAGTTCCCTCTGGACTACGAGCACTACGCCCGCGTCATGTTCAAGGCCATCCCCAAGTGCAAGGACTGGATCACCTTCAACGAGCCCTGGTGCTCCTCCATCCTCGGCTACAGCAGCGGCTTCTTCGCCCCTGGCCACACCTCTGACCGCAACAAGTCCCCCGTTGGCGACTCTGCCCGCGAGCCCTGGATCGTCGGCCACAACCTCATCCTCGCCCACGCTCGTGCCGTCAAGGTCTACCGTGAGGAGTTCAAGCCCACCCAGGGCGGCCAGATCGGCATCACCCTCAACGGCGATGCCACCTACCCCTGGGACCCCGAGGACCCCGAGGACGTCGAGGCCTGCGACCGCAAGATCGAGTTCGCCATCTCCTGGTTCGCCGACCCCATCTACTTTGGCAAGTACCCAGACTCCATGCGCAAGCAGCTCGGCGACCGCCTGCCCGAGTTCACCCCTGAGGAGGTCGAGCTTGTCAAGGGATCCAACGACTTCTACGGCATGAACCACTACACTGCCAACTACATCAAGCACAAGACCGGCACCCCGCCCGATGACGACTTCCTCGGCAACCTTGAGACCCTCTTCGAGTCCAAGAGCGGCGAGAACATCGGCCCCGAGACCCAGTCCTTCTGGCTGCGTCCTAACCCCCAGGGCTTCCGCAACCTCCTGAACTGGCTCTCCAAGCGTTACGGCTACCCGACCATCTACGTCACCGAGAACGGCACATCGCTCAAGGGCGAGAACGACATGCCCCTGGAGCAGATCCTCGAGGACGACTTCCGCGTCAAGTACTTTGACGGCTACGTCAAGGCCATGGCCGACGCCTACGAGAAGGACGGCGTCAACGTCAAGGGCTACATGGCCTGGTCACTCATGGACAACTTCGAGTGGGCCGAGGGCTACGAGACCCGCTTCGGCGTCACCTACGTTGACTACGAGAACGACCAGAAGAGATACCCCAAGAAGAGCGCCAAGAGTCTTCAGCCCCTCTTCGAGAGCCTCATCAAGAAGGCTTAGAGTCGTTTGAGCTTGATGGGGGAAGAAGAGGAGGAACAGATCAAAGAGGCAAAGAGTATCCATTTAGAGTGGAAATGCATAGCAATCTTTTTTGAAAATGCAACGAGGGCCTCAAGCTGCTCATGATGTATGAAGACGTCTCATTTTGCGCCGCGATGTAGTTTGAATATACACTATCGGGATGAGACATGAACTTATCCAATGTACCGCACTTTCAGCCGTTTTCTGTGAATTAGCCGCATGTAGGCCGTGTGATCCGACGATCGCCCAATTTGATGCCGTCTCGGCTGAGTGGCGAGTGCCGGTTAAATGGCACTTTGTTTCTGATGTTTTGTTGCTCGCCTCTGACGGAAATCACTTGTGTCAAAATTCTGCCGCCTTTGTCGTTTCCTTCGCCCACCTCATACTCTGTGGTATCCAATAGTATTAAGCATAGTATGAGCTCTCCGCCCACTATTTATTCCAACTACGACAGCCCTCAGGATATCGTCCTGACAGGCACCGCACCATCTCTTTGCCCCTCCCCCTCCGCCTTCTTCTCATCTTCCCTCTCAGGAACCGAAGTCCCGGATGAAGCATCCTCGTCTCTCCCTTCCCTGAGCTCACCGGCCCCGGCCTCCTCATCCTCCGTCGTCGCCTCCATCTTTGCCCCCCTTCTAAGATACCACTTGAACACGTACACCAAAATCTGCGCCATGAAAACCTGCTCGATGGTGTACAACAACACGGGGATCTGGATCAGCGCCCGCGTCAGGTCGTCGGACTGGTGCCACATGGCCGTCGCGAGCGGGATGCCGAGAGACGTCGTCTTGGCGGCGCCGCAGAAGCAGACGGCGATGGTCTGCTCCCGGGACAGCTGGCGGACCGTCACGGCGCGCCTCAGGAGCGACGGCGCGCGGCGGAGGGCGCGGGAGTCGGCGACGCGGGGGTTCACGGCGTCGCAGAGGGGCAGGGGCGGGCGGGCCGCGTAGAAGCAGATGACGGTGAAGAGCATGTACAGGCCGACGTTCATGAAGACGTTGAAGATGATGGAGGCGTGCGGGGTCCGGTAGAGGGCTCCCGTCTTGAAGGCGGCGGAGAAGGTGGTCCTTTCGAGTTGTGTCAGTCTCGACCACGCTCGCTCCAAGCGCAGTCCCAGAGGGAAAACTGCAGGGAGACAAAAAACTTATAAAAAAAACTCACCACACGAGCAGAATCAAACAAAAAGTCGACACCTTGGCCAGGTAAAACGTCCGCAGCGCCCAGTCGACCTGCTTCTCAAAGAACCAGCGCAGGGCCTGCCCGACGGCCAGGGGCAGCAGCACGCTCAGGCCCAGCTGCTTGAGGACGTTGGCGTACATGGCGCCGAGGGTGCTCGGGTTCGCGGGCTGCCAGTCGACGAACTCGGGCGTCTTGGGGATGAAGCCGTAGATGAGGCCCGGGGAGATGAAGGAGCCCAGGACGTTGCCGATGACGACCTCGATGATGGCCGCGGCGTCGTCGCCGCCCGACGCGCGCGTCATGACCACGTTGGAGGCGATGGTCGTCGGCAGGCAGGAGGCGACGACCATGCCGACGATGATGGGCGTCGAGAGCACGCCGTTGCGGAGGCCGCCCGCGGCGATTATGATGTGGATTATGACTTGGCTTTCGTCAGCTTCAGGGTTTTGGTTTTTTTTTTTTTTTTTTTTTTTGCCTGCAAGGCTGGAGAGCAGACTCACTTAGGAGTATCACGGGTATGACGATGAAACTAATGCCCTGGACAATAATGTGAAGACGCCAGTTGAAGAGGTTCTGCCTCAGCTTCGTGTGCGAGAGCTGCAGGCCGCTGACGAGGAAGATGATGGCGATGCCGCCGTAGATGATGGAGTATTCGGACCTGATGGGTCCGCCTCTGGCCGCGACATCTGCGAAGATGTCAGGAACACGATTTCTCTTCACTGTGCAACACCAGGGGGCCGACTCACTGGGGAAGAAGTATGCAAACACGCAGCTGAGTCCAAAACCGATAACGAGCCACTGCGCCAGCACGAGCTTGAAGATCTTGACGACCTTGGCCCACACGCGTCTCGGGGCGGACTGGGGCGGCTGAGGCTGTTTCTCGCCGCTCTCGCCGTTCGCACCCGCGGGGCCGGCCATTATTTTGAGCGACTATCCGGCGACGGGCGGCCGATGAGACATGATACAACGATCCCCGGGAGGAGGGAAAGGCGAAAAGAGGGACAACGGCCGAAGTGGAGTCCGATGCGATGCTGCGGCCCCCGTTACCTTATCTCCCGCAAGATTGCGATCGTACGGGGTTATGTCGTGAAATTATACGTTTTGCCAAGAACAAAAAAGCAATGGAGCACAGATAGACAAGGACGAAAACATCATGAATTGTTCCTGCGCGACGGAATTTACAGACAGACCCGAGACCAACCCCCCGGACATGTCTTCGTCCGCTCATCAGCGAGACAATGAATGACGCCAGCGCCCAGACCCACGCGGGCCGGGTTATTACCGGCCGGCGAGAATCCCGACATCGGGATCGTCCGAAGGGGGCAGGTCGACTCATCAACCCTCTCAGTTTTAGCAGATACAAGAACAATAATTCCCTAGTGGGGAAAATGGGTGGCTGGCGGGTGTTTGAGAGCAAGACACAGCGACATGGGACGGATCAATTCGTGCGTGGTTTGTCAATGCCAACCATTGCCAATGACCCCCAGCAACTCATGCATATGCTCGGTGTCCAACGTCTCGGTGCCGTGCCGGCTTGGCCGAGACTGCGGCCGGTGGTCGGTGTGGTCGGACTCTCACGTGCCGGCAGCATCTGCGGATGCGGACTTTTGTGAGAGCGCTGTCTGTCGACGGGTTCTCGATTTCGCGGCAACACGGTAAGGTATCTTGGAGTCAACAGCCCCGTCGGCAGGTTGTCTGCGAGCCGATGTAAGACGATCGTGAAAATTGCCTGTGACTCTCGTTCGCCTGCTCGATTGACGGGACCACTCTAGAGCAAAGCATTAGTCTCCTCTCTCCCTCGATGTCGAGTTTGCCTCTAGTACAAACAGGAACGCACTCGATGTACTTAGATCTATTTGGTCATCTATGTGATTCATTGATTATGTTTACAACTTAGTACGGGCAAGTGGTGCCCTTTTGAAAGCCTGCTATTCTGTCAGGCATTACGACTATCATTTACAACTTGACCTCATACCCCTCTTGATCCGTCATGGTCTCATCTGGCAGAGACGCGTTCCACCCGCCGCTGTATCATAGCCGTGGCTATATCCAGATTCCGACGTCCTGTATTTCCCACCACCAAGTTATCTCTTCAAAATCTCGGGGTATCTACCAATGCTGGAAAAAAAAAAAAAAATTGTAGAAAGATCACCATTCAGGTGTTGTGTGTTGGTCAAGGTTCTCAGGACTTCTTCGCACCTTGTTGCATCCTTCGCATAGCATCCCGGTGCAGGTCGAACATCTCGCCGGTTTGCATGCTTCTTGTAAAAGCTTGGTCCGCCCGCTCCTTTTCGATCCTCTCCTTCTCTCGCCGCTTGGCTTCTGCCTCTTTTTGACTCATCAGGAAACTGCGCTGCAGGTCGATGTTCCGCTGCATATCAGCTTCCCGGGCAGCAGCTTGCGCGGCCAGATTTGTGGAGCTTGACGCGCGATACAGCATCGACATGTCACGACCATTCGCGGCGGCGGGCGACACCGCCATTCCCGCTCGCAAGTCCGCCCGGACTGAATTGCGGAAATTGGCCAGCCTTGCCTCGCGTGCCTCCTGCGATGGCGCGTTGGAATGGCGCAAGGGCTGGTGAGAGTCGAACAGCACATTCTCGGCCGACTTTGACATGTACGGGCCGCTGGCTGACCTCTGCTCCGTCATGGACGTTCGCACGGTTCCGAGGCTTGTCTGACTGGCCTGGCGACGGATAATCTCTTTGCGCTGGCTGAGAGGCAGGTCGTCGAGCGAAGCTTGCGGCACTTGTGGTGGGTACGCGGAATAGTTGTACATCGAATCAGATTCACTGGAAACTCTTCGGGCAGCGGCGGACAGATCAGGCGTTGTGTTGGAACCAGTCAGGATCCCGTACGTCTTGTTCCGCAGGGCGACACTTCTCTGAGCGATCAAGCTTTGCGGGCTGTCGTAAGACATGACGCCGGGGGGAGGGGGAGGTCGTGCGAAGCCAGCTGGCGCCGTGTGAGAAGGGCCAACCGATACATGTTCAGAGCTGCCACTTTTGGTGCTAGGGGTTCTGGATGGCGCGTGGATGCTTTCTTCGGCAATGGTCTGAACGGTCGGAACCTGCGTCTTGCTCGAAACCCTACGGTGGTGGTGGATGACCGGTGGCGGGCGAATCATTGCAGGCTGCGCAGCGGAGTTGTCCAAACCTGACGCGGATCCCCATGAGTTGTTTCTTGAGTGACCTCTGACGGGTGCGTGATGCGTTGTTGGACGAGGAGACGGGGTCGGGACTGGGACTGGGACGGGAGTCGGGACGGTAGCGGGTGAAGCTGTTGAGATCGGCGCCGGCGAAGGGTTCGGAATGGGCGCTGGAGTAGCGGTCAAGGCTGTTTGCTTGAGTTCTTCCACATTGAGAGGTACAGGAACCTCCTCCTTTTGCGGCTTGTCTTCGGGGTAGTCAACGACTGGCAATGTCTCCGCCACGGGCGCCTCCGCATGGCTCAGATGCTTCGCCCATTCATTCGTCCGGTAATGCAAAGCAATGTGGGACAATCCAGGAGGCAGTCTCTCTTTGGTGAGGCTCATCGGTGTCGAATCCACGGAGACTGTTGACTTGGCTTTCTGCGAGAGGGCTCCAGGCTGTAGCCGCATCTTTTTGTTGTTTTCCGCAGCAGTGTTGGCACCATTCTCATTCTTGGGCTGCTCAGCTTGAGTATCTCCAGCCGCGTCGTCCAAAGAAGGAGACTGAATGGAGATATTGTTGGCCAGGGTCTCTGCCGTTGAAGTGTGTTTAGAACTGTCCTCAATGGCAGTTTCGTCGGGCGAAGATGTTGACGGGGCAGACGCAGACGCAGAAGCAGGCTTGTCTTTCGCATCCCCCTTATCAGCGAGCTGTGCATTGACCTCGATACTTTGGCGATGCGCCCCTTGGACAGTGCTCACATCACTTTCGTTGTCGGAATCGATCGTAGCTGCCATTGAGCCGTTTTCATCGTCCTTCGGCCGTCGGAGTACCACCAACTCCTCATCATTAGAGCCGTTATCCAAGCGAGAGATACTTGTGCGCTGAGAAACCCGTCGCATCAAATTGACTGAGGTTTGAGATAGACGTTTCACCAAGGAACTTCGTTTACTGGCAACGTCCATCTGATCTTCATCATCGTCGGCAAATGTTGCGACAGTGGACGCCCGAGTTCTTGGCGTGTTGTCGTCGAGAACGGGGAATGTGAAAGGCAGAGGCACAACTTCAGGAACTGGTGGAACCGCCGCTTCGTGCGCGGTCTCGTCGTTCATATGCTGCTTTTGTCCCTCGTCACCGGCTTCCCCGTTCGCGGCGGTCACGTTCGTGTCAGCTTCGTCGGGGGCAACTCGCACTGTTACCATGCTGTCCTTCTCCTTTTCTGCCGTGTCCAGATGCTGTGCTGTAGCCTTCGGTGGCACTGCAGGAGGCACATCAGAGCCCTGCATCTCAGCTACCGGGAGAGTTTGAGGTCCAGGGATCGACGTGCTCTGGCTAAATCGAACCGCCTTCTCGCTTTCGCTGTCGCGAGCGAATCCAGAGTCGTGGTCACCATGGACTCTTTCCCAGGCCCGGCGATCACGAGCAGTCTCGGCCTCGATTTGCTTTCCGATGTTCACCTCTTCCTCATCGCGGATCCGTCGTTCCTCGGCGAGTTCCTCTTGCCTCTTTGTTCGGCGGTCTTTGATGACGTTCCAAAGTCTCTTTTGAGAGATGATTCCAACGCAAAAAATGACAACAATGGCAGCAAGCTCGACTCGAATGCCTTTGGTCATGGGGTAGGTATCGGCACCTAGGGGAAATAGGTTGTCGTTCAAATGCCAAATGTAAGCCCAGAACTCCTTCAACCCGGCTCTGCTGAAACAGTCAATTCCCATGACGGTCGAGGTAGCGCCAGTGAAGGAGATGGTGATGATCAGGGCCCAGTCACGAGTCCACCGGGTAAAGTATGTCGCGAATGCTGCCAGTGTCAAGACGACGATGAAGATGACCTTGCTCATGCCGGAAAGCAATCCACCCTCATGCAGGCAAAGCAGCCACATGCTGAAGCAGAAACCGCCAAGGGCGCAGGCGAAGCACTCGGTGATTTCGTTGAAGAACAAGGAAGCGAGCACTCCGACAGCGATACCCGGGAGGATTGCAGCGGCGACGTAGCCTCCTTGTCCGCCATTGGTGACAGGAAGGGGCATCAGGTAGACGACCAGCACTGTTATACCCAACCCTACAGCGTAGGCAACGGAGAGGGTGTTGTGCATGGTTGGGTGTCTGATGCCAATGAGGGTGTAGGCCACACCAACACCCAGCAGTACAACACCAGCTACTGCCCAGCCAGGGGTTATCCTGGGTTCGAGAGGCAGCTGGCCTTCCGGAATAGTTGCTACAACAGCGGTCAGCTCATTGGTCGCAAGAGAGGTGTCGGTACATGGAAGGCCGGGGTGAGTCAACACTCACTGTTGAAGAGCGTGGAGTTGTCAAGGGAGCCGCCTCCCTCAGTCATGGTTTGCGTGGCGGCAGGGCTAGAGGAGGTGCCAGACAACGAGGCCGCGTCCGTGACAGTTACCAAAGTGGACCTGGCCGTGGGCGCCGACGTCGATACGGCTCCTCCATCCCGAGCGGTTCCAGTTCGCGTTGCTGATGTGATTGCAGTCGCAGAGGCCTCGTTGTCTTGACGTCTTACGGGAACCAGGACGGCTCCTACAGCCAGTTGGAGGCAAAGAAACAGGCAAAGGCAGGCGGCCAAACGATTCCACCTCGCCATGATGACAGACTTATTCGGCGGTATCTCTAGACACTAGACTGGCTCCGACGTTCTCAGGCAAGGTGCAGTGGGTGAGAGTGAGAATCCGCCTCAAGCATTATCGAGGTCGACAGAAGGAGGGATGCCGGCAAGGAGAGAGCAGCCGGAGGGCAATCGCGGGCGGGAGGGGAGGCCGGGGACGCGGTATTATTAAGTTGAAGTGAAGGACGTCCAGCCAGCTGCTATCCGAATCCCAGAGACCAGTGGGGATATGAGACAAGACAGCTGCCCAGGAGCTGAGGCTGACGAAAGGGGAGTGGGAGGGGAGGAGAGAAGAAGAAAAGGCAGACAAGGGCAGGGGAGAGCCCAGCTGGTGTTGGGTGGAGTGTAGACCCGGAGGTGATCAAACTATATAGGACAAGGAGGGGAGCGTAATGCCGGAGGCAAAGATGCAGGGAGGGATGCGGACCTCACAGGTAGCACTGGACGAGGAACCTGCGGATGCTTAGCCCGTCGTGGATGCGTAATGAGGCAGCAAGCAAGTCAAGTCTCTCTGGCTAATAGAGCATCGGCATCGTGCGTCCGTCTCGGGCGGGTCAACTAACACACTCTCGAGCAACGCTTGGGACGGCCAGATGGGACGAGAGAGTGGCACAGCTGCAGCATCGCTCGGCGTGCTCCCCAGCCATCTCACCCATCAAGGAACAGCAAAGAGAGGCAGCTGCGAGGTCGGACGGAGGAGCTTGAGCTTGGGGCTCGGAGCAGTTTTCAGACGGCGAGCAGCCAGCCTAGCTGGGATGTCGGGATGCTGGGATGGCCACCAGCCATGGCGGGCAGGATTGGGAGCAGCGGACGCGCGGGTGCAGGAGATGAGGACGGCGGCCGTGGCCGCGATGGGAAAGGAACGGGTGGCCAACCAAGAGGATGAAGCCTCCTTGGCGGCGTCGAATACAGCCGAGTGGCCTGCGGCTCTCGGCCAGACGAAGGCCTGGGGAACTTGGAAGGACCAATGGGGGTAGTTGCAGGCGCGCAGCGATGGGGTCTGGCATTTCTTTGGCCGACTCTGTTCGTGGCAATCCCGGGACCGAATCTGCTTTCCGTGCCAAGGACGCAGCGGACGAACGCGCACCCAGACGCGCAGCAGAGCCAGCAGAGCGTGCACGCAGTTGCCGTGACTGGGGGTCCAGGACGTGAGCGTGGAAGTACGCAAGTGGAGGGACGTTCAATTTTGATGCGAGAAGCAGGAAATGTAACCACAAAGCGGCTGGCGGTAGGTAACTCGACGTCGGAGCTTGAGGCGCGTCCATCCCAAATTACAGGGACAGGGGGGACCCCCGGCATATCGCACGGGTAGCGTTGACTCGGATGGGAACAAGACAGTCAGGAACAGGAATAGACCAGGGCAGGGAGAAGAAAAGAAGGGCTGATGATGGAGGGGGAAAGAAGGAGGGGAGGGGCCCGTGGCCGTGGAGGATGGGATGGGATGGGATGGGGCACTCTCAGTCTGTTCTCCCAGAAATGCCCGACACGGGCACCCATCGTGCTTTCCTACCTCATGGTGCGGTGACGAGCGTTGACCAACATGCAGGTGCAGGGGCAGGGGCAGGTGCAGTGCAAGTGCAGGTGCAAGTGCAGGTGCAAGTGCAAGTGCAGGTGCAGCTACAGCTACAGCTTCAGCTTCCTTCCTTACCTACCTACCTTAGGTAGGTAGGTACCTTGCCTCATGCAACAGCTCAGTGCACTGAGCTGGCAATTGCAACCTGGAATGGCAATGGCAAGAGCGAGTGGGATGGCGACGGCGAGGGCAGGGACGGCCTGGCTCAATAGTGTGCCTGCCGTATGCGTGGGCCGTATGCCGCGGCCCTCTCTCTCTTGCAGTCGCTGCAGCCAGCAGATGGCCGTCACTGGTGTGGAAATCACGTCGACTCATTTCGCGGGCGGCGGGCTGCCACCGCCACGTCGTCTTGACTCCCGTATTGGGCAGAAGCGACCACGAGTTTTAATATTTGCTCTCACTCCGGGACGACCAGCATGGACTCGTATCCCGATTCGGAGCGTCGCGCACCATGCACGCGCGAACGATGCATTGCGAGAGCTTCCTTTTTCCTGGCGGCGCCGAGGCCACACTTCGGCCGACGCATTTGCCTCTGCCCTTTTCCCCGTTGCGCCGTCTGATGGTCATGGCCAGATATTGCAATGTGAATCAGGCCCGCCGCGCGATCGGTGGCGCACCCAACGCAACCACCCGTACGGACGGCCAAGAAGGAAAGGGCGACGTGCCTGCAGGCTGCGGACTGCGGGCTGCAGCCATCCATGCAGTCAGGCACCTTGCCGGTCAGCTCGAGCCTACCTTACCTCAGACGAGGCGACGCAATTCGCGGAAGGTGCCTGCCACCTGTGACCTGCCTCGTCCAAGGGAGCAGAGTGCGGCACAGTTGGGTTGGCAGAAGTCGCGATGCGTAAGATGAAAGTCGCACCAACGCGCCGGGACGAGGACGATCTGCTTCAAGGCGCAAACGCAGGTGCCAGCTGCGCTAAGTCCACTTGGGAAAGGGATCTAGCCTGTTTGGGGCTGGAGTGTGCTCCACGATAGCTCCGGGGTACGAAAAAAAGGGACTCGCCTGGTGCACACATCACACGCACCTTGACAACGCCCCTGAGAACTTCAATGGAGAACGCCGACGCCGACGCCAACGCCAATGCGAGGGACCTGTACTCTCCGACGGCCTTCATCACCTTCTCCGACATCGAACACGCATCGTGCCCCGCAAGCTTCGCCCTGGGCCTGCTCCTCCCGACCCAATATCTCGTCTCCATCCACAGTCTACTTGACAACACAGAGCACATCAATGTCACGAACCAGGGCTGCTCACCAGCACTCCACTCGGCCGATCGAGATTCGAGAGGAATTCGCCTCGAGTTTCACCACGGCCCATCACAATTCTCCTCCATCTGATCACGACGCCCTGTCGTCTAGATGCCGCCACGCGACATTCCAGAACTCCGGGCCACAAACTCAAAGCGCGGGCTTTATATCAGGCCTTAGCCTAAGGCATCTACATCTGTACATTAGTCAGCCCACGGGGCCTTACTACATTACTATATCCACCTATAGGGTACTATATTATATAATTAATCACTATTATATACTACTTAGGGTTACCCTAATAATTAGTAGTATAACTAAAGTTAACTCCTAGGCCCTTAAATCTATCGATTTAGGTATTAATTTTTCTAACTAAATTAGTAAAAAAACTAAAGATAATTATTACTAACTTTAGTATATTAGAATTAATTATATTAGTATTTATAGTAATTAATAATACTTAATAATATTATATTAACTTATAACTAACCTAAATTTAGATCCCTAACTATTTTTAACCTTATTCTAATTATTCTACTTAAACTTACCTCTACTTAGATTTATTAGATTATAACCTCTATTAGATTTATAATATATATAGACCTAATAATAATAGTAAATTTATAACGTTATTTATAAGAGTTACTATAATTTATAGAAGTTATAAACTTAGTAGATATTATACCTAATAATATTAAGACTACCTACTAATTAATTAATAATATCCTACTTAATTTAATAACTATAACTTACTTCTATAAGTAGTATCCTATTAAATAGACTACTAAGTATTTATTTATATTCTTTCTATATAATTAGAAATATTAACTATTATATTTTAAAAATATAAGGCTATATTTAATAAT
>JAOWMA010000448.1:0-33915 GCA_025962755.1 Colletotrichum tropicicola
AACTATAAATAACTTTATAACTAGAAGAGTATATTATAAAAAATATATAATTTAACTATACTATACTATATATCATACTATCTTTATATTTTCTAAAAAACTTACTAAATAATTAACTACTTAGCTTATATCTACTAAAAAAAGGATTATTTTCTCTTTTTAATTTAACTATTTTTCCATATATAAGAGCCTTATCTACCTTTAGTGTCTTGTCACACAGCCTTAACCCAATTTTCAGCCTCTAACAAAGATTAAGTCACCCTCGGTGTCTAAAAGACAGTTTATGAGTGTTTTTGAGCTTTCATGGCCTCTTATGCAACGAACGGAAGGGCCATGGTATCATACGCAGCCCTCTCAGGTGGCTGAGTCCTATCAAACATACCCACCTGTTTTTTTACAAAAGAAAAAAGGGTCAGCCAAAGATACTTGTATCAAGAAGATCTGATGTTGATATTGTTTGGATGGGTTTCTAAATACTTTAATTCCATCAGCGTAATTGTATGCTTCAAGGGTTGGGGTGACAAATGACGAGCGGCTTATTGTATGTATAGTACACACGACGTAGATCTCTGCAGCCCGTCCATTTCATCTCGGCGCAAAATAATTTCTGGCAGATGAATTTTAGATTGAACACGAGACCTTTTCCCTCAGACTCGTTCGGAAAATGAGGGTTTCTAAAACCACTTCTTCCAAGAGAGACCTGCATGCTTGGCAGTCGAATGTACGATTAGCGCCGCCCACGTGTCGATAGCTTACTAAATCTCAAAAATCGGAGCATCCCCTGCATCCAGAAACCAACCCCTCTCATCATCCGGCACAACTATTCTCGACATCAAGTTGCTGATTTTGAGCATTTTTTGTCCCAACTGAATTTCTCATAATGCCTATTCAAACACCCGAGATCGACCGCGACGCAGAGCTGGTCTACAACTACCACCGCATGCGGATGCCCCTTCGCCCCGCCTCCGCAATCTTCTGCCTGTGCAGCCTCGACACGCGCGTCGCCACTCGCGCAGCTCAACTCTTCCTGGATGGATACGGCGACTACTTGATCTACTCGGGCGGAGCGGGGAAGCTCACTGAGAATCGCTTCTCGGAGCCCGAGGCCGAGGTGTTTGCGAGCATCGCGCGCGAGATGGGAGTGCCCGACGCGAAAATCATCGTTGAGCCCAGGTCGACCAACACCGGGGAGAATGTGCGCTTCACCCACGCCTTATTGCAAGAAAGGGGATTGAAGGCGGAGAGCTTCGTGCTGGTTCAGAAGCCTTACATGGAGAGGCGGACGTACGCGACGTTCAGGAAGCAGTGGCCAGATGCGGAAACGGAGTTCACGGTCACGAGTCCGGAGTTGGGATTTGAGGAGTACCCGAATGCGGAGAATCCGAAGGAACTGGTGGTCAACATCATGGTCGGCGATTTTGTGAGGATTCAGGAGTATCCGGCCAAGGGATTCCAGATTGAGCAGGACATTCCAAAGGAGGTGTGGGAGGCCAACTTGAGGCTCATTGCCGCAGGGTACGATGGGCATCTGCCTTGATGAAGCCCAGCTTGTACTTTGCGGTAAATGGGCTAAGATTGAAGGACTGAATCCAGTACAAAAGCCTCACAGTCTCAATACAATCGAATGTAGAGAAGATAGACTTTGTAGGGAGAGTGGGAGTGACGGGCCGAGTTTGGATGGAATTGGGATGAGCGTGGTAAAGGAATGAATCTTGCATGTCAGGTACGGGCTATTCCTAAGATGACGTTCTAAACATCGACTCAATTCGTTTTCGCGTTCTCCGTCCGGACAGCATTCAAGGAGACATCCGGTTCTTATTCAAGGTCGTTCCTTGTGAATGCTGGCATTGAGGTTTCGTTCAACTTGGCACCAGTGGGAGGCCGAATCTTGCGGCGGAAGTACGACGTCTCATCAAACAAAACTCTATTAATCTCCACACTTTGAGTTTACGGTAATCCGTGCACCCGGCGCAAGGCGACTGATCGCCGTGCATGTTACGGGAGGCTTGACACGGTCATTACTACTTATACATGCTGGCTCTCCTCGGATGGCAGGATCAAGATGTTCACGAATCATCGGTTTTCCGCAGCCTTTTCATATTCAGCCTGTAATGATCCAAAATACCCTTGGCCGGGGGGCCAAACGCGCGCAAGCACAAGCGGCCCGTTCTGAAGCCCCCGAATTCGAGACTGTCACATGGTGGAAAGATCCGGGACTACGAAAGTTGTACTTCTGGTGCGCCATCTTGATGGCTATGTCCGCTTCAACGGGCTTTGATGCGTATGTACTCTGCCCATCAGTTGTTCACACACCTGAAGACACGGCCCGGATTGTTTTGTTGATCCATAAAGAACTGATACGCCTGAACGGGAGGAACTGACAAGGTGAGGACACAGAAAACTCATGAACACGTCTCAGATCATGGATCAGTGGCAGAGCTCCTTCGACAATCCCACCGGTGGCAGACTAGGCATCATTGTCGCAATACTCGACGTCGGGTCTTTGTGCAGCTTTTGGATGGTGTGAGTGCTTGCGGATCAGAACTGGGGAGTAAATTTTGACTCTGTGTTGGGCGCGCAGACCTTTTTTGGCAGACAACTACGGCAGGAAAGTGCCCATCATTGTCGGGTGTGTCATTGAAACCACTGGCGCGTTCATCGGGGCATTCTCCAGCAGTCAGGGCAGTAAGTTGATGACACCCCCCAATCCAGGTCTAAGATACACGAAGGCTGACTCAGGGTGCCGTCTAGTGTATATGGCCGGGCGCTTCATCCTCGGTTTCGGGAGCTCTTTCAACGGGGCTGGTCTGCTCATCACCGAGGTCGCTCATCCCCAGCACCGCGCCAAAATCTCGGCCATCGTCAACTGCATGTACGGCGTTGGCTCAACGACTTGCTCGTGGCTGGCACTAGCAACCATTAAGATTTCCGGCGACTGGTCTTGGAGGTCTCTGACCATCCTCCAGGCTTTTCCAGGCATCCTCGTTCTCTCCCTCATCTACTGGGTCCCGGAGTCGCCACGGTGGCTGGTTGCCAAAGAGCGCTACGAAGAGGCGGAAGCCATGCTTGCAAAGTATCACGGCAACGGAAGCAGGACGAATGAAACCGTTGCTTTCGAGTTCCGCGAGATGAAGCAGACCTTGGCGATTGAGTTTCAGACCCGCAAATCAAGCAGTTTCCTGGACTTTGCCAGAACGGCGGGCAACAGATACCGTGTGGCGATTCTGATTTCTCTGGCCATGGTGTCTCAGTACAGTGGGACCAACCTGTTCTCCAACTACGCCAATAAGATATACGAGGGAGCAGGAATAACTGAGCAGACGAACAAGGTTCTGGTAAGTTGGAAGCTCGAACAATCCAGAATCAAGGTGGCGTTTTAACACATGTCTTTGACAGCTCAGCGGCGGTCAGACGCTCATGTCCTTGGTGGTCTCCGTCGGTTTCTCGCTGACGATCGATCGTTTCGGTCGACGACCGCTCTTTTTAACAGCGACTGCGGGAATGTGCTTGATGTACATGGGCTGGACCATTGTCAGCTCCCAGTACGAACGGACCCACGACTTGGCGAGGTTTGGGTACCCTCAGATTGCCTTTATCTGGCTATTCACTTTCTTCTACCAAGTTGCATGGACTGGGATCATGGCAGCCTACGCGATTGAGATAATGCCGTACAACTTGCGAGCGAAGGCCGGAGTGATACAGACTATATTCGTCAAGGGTCTGATCGTGTTGGGAAGGTGAGTGCATGAAACGGATCCTGCAGTCTGCGTTTGCTTCTGAATAACGCGGAGAAACACTCTAACACCTTGTTTTACCTACCTATCTAGTTACACCAACCCTATCGCCTGGGATAACTTCACCGCTGCCGGGCACGCCTGGACATTGGCGATGTTTTACACCGTGAGTAGCCCTTTTTGTGCTTTTTATTCTAGGCTTTTCTAAAACGCAGGCAGATTCTCGATTTCTGTTATCTCGTTTTCGTGTATTTCTTCTACCCGGAGACGAAAAACCTCACGCTCGAGGAGGTTGCCAAGGTTTTCGATGGTGAGGACGCAAAAGTCGCCCAGATAGATTTCCAAGATGTTAAAAAGGAGTTGGGACTGGAGAGGAAAGATGGGACCCAAGTAGAGGTCAAGCAGCTGTGAGTCCATGTTTTCCTTGTAGAATACGGACTGAAAATCTGGCGTTTCTTCGCCAAGCGCTCTCTAGAAAGAAAGCATGTGCGTCGATGAAAGTGAGAATTTAATTATCAGACTATTACTTGCATTACCATCGTAGGTCATTTCATAGCGCAGCTTGAACCATTCTCAGCACGCCATATACTTACTCCGCATCTGGCGTCTCAAAGTCCTTCTTGGCCCCCGTGGCCAACGCTTCATCCGTGAGCACTCTGATGGCGAGCATCGCCATGCCCTTTGCGCACTTGATTGCTGCCGCGTGTGCGTCGTCTGTCGCGGCGGCCGCGGCGAATTTGGGGTTGTGTCCAGCGACGTCTGGTGATGTCGGGATGACAAAGGCGCCGTGGAAGCTGGGGACGAGGTGGGATACGTTGCCCATGTCAGTGGACGCGTTGAAGGGCTTGGCCTGGTGAAGCTGAATAGTCTCTCCGATAGCTGCCATGTCCTCGACGTACGCCTTGCATAATGTGTCGTTGGCGCGGAGATTCATGTATGTCGGCGCGCTAGGCCTTTTGTTAGAGATGGAGCAAGACACTCATGGGAGCAACACTCACACGATGTAGTTAATCTCACATCCCGTCGCTGCAGCGCCCGCCTCGAGACATGCCTTGACTCTCTTGAGCAACGCGTTGGCACGGTCAATGGTCGGACTCCGGACGTTCCAGTTCATCCTGGTGTAATCCGTAATGACATTGGGAACTGTGCCTCCGACCTCGATGACGCCGTGAATCCTCTCGTCAGATTGGATCTGTTGCCTCAAGAGAGCCACGTTGCTGTACGCCGCCACGGCCGCGTCGAGCGCGTTCAGCCCCTTCCACGGCTCGCCGGCCGCATGCGCCGTCTTCCCGCGAAACTCGACCCGGAACTTGTGGCTCGCAATCAGCTTGAATCCAGCCAGGCCCGAGGACCCGTCTCCGCTGCCGCCTTGGTGTGCTGCCGTGGGATGCGCCATGATGGCGGCGGCAACGTCCTCGGGCGGGTTGAATGCGCCGGCGTCGATGAGCTTCGCCTTGCCGCCACCGCCCTCTTCCGCGGGAGTTCCGAGGATACGCAGACGACCGGGGATCTTCAAGTCCGACAGCGCCCGCGCAGCGCCGAGAAAAGCGGCTATTGACGACGTCGCGATGAGGTTGTGGCCGCAAGCGTGGCCGATATCCGGGAGGGCGTCATACTCGGCGCAGACGACGACTTGACGGCCGCCGGAGCCAATCTCGGCCTCAAAGCTGGTCTCTAGGCCATACGTGTGTCGCTTCACGGTGAAACCATGCTTCTCGAGGTAGTTTGTGATGGTCTCGTGGGCGAAAAACTCCTTGTAGGCCGTCTCCGGGTTGGCGTGCAGCGTCTTGTTGATGTCGTTGTGCAGTGACGAGTCGAGCTCGTCGAGATGTGAGTTGATGATGGCGCGCGCCTTTTCAAGGTCAAATCCCGGCGCCGCTTCTGTCGTTTGGTTGGTGGTTTGATCGGCTGCAGGAGCAGCGACTGGGATCTGGATAATGGACATTGTGAGTGCGAGGGGGTTGTAATGACAAGGAGAGAGAGAGTTCGCGATCACAGGATGCGCCAAACAGTCTACATTTACAAACAGATGAACCTTCCAGGGCGAGCTCCCTTTTTGAGACTTGGCAAATGTCCTCACGCTCAATAGGCGACGCTCGCCACTTTCTTCGAGAATCACGGTACCCTTACAGCATCATGGGTCATAGCCGGTGCGGAGAGCTCTTGATGAGTAAAGAGGGACAGGGATCATCCAGCTGGACAAGATGCAGAGCACATCGGCAATCGGTGCTTGGGGTTTGCCGACCAGTGAAGACGCAATTGCAGAAAGATAGCCGACGGTCGGCAATTTGGGCGTGTTTCCCACTTGATAAACAAAAGCTCTCTTCGTTTAACGACGCAGGAGAGCCAGCCACCTCCACTTGGTTCATCTGATAATCACTCGATTTTATCTCTGTTGATTCTTTCGAGAAACACAAAGACCCGTCGGCTACTTTCGACGGCAAACTGTTACACAACAGATATCCCGCGGGAACCGCGGCATTGCTGTATATCCATCCACACGAAACCCACATCAAAGCGCAGTCCCGTCCGTCTGCGACAGACAATCAATACGACGAGTCGCAGGAAACAAAGCTCCGGCCGACCCAGAAAGAATTGCCCCCCCAGCTCTGGGCCTCCACTCTGACGCTTCAGGACCGCGACAATCCCGCCCGCAGAGCCGACCGCGCATCGGTCTGTAGGCGACCGCCAATGAGCTCTTCGCCTCCCGAAGCCGACGGGAGCTCACCGGGGAGCAGTTCGGCTGCTGCTGCTGCCGACGAGGCTGCCCATGCCGCCGCAGCCGATGAGGATCATCAAGAGGTAGTAGATGCCGAGGTCGTCCGGCCCGGCACGACGGCGCCGCGGTCCGGAGAGGGCCGGAGTGGACCGCGGTCGAGGAACGGTTGCTGGACGTGCCGCACCAAGAAGGTGAAGTGCGACGAGCAGAGACCGAACTGCCACCGCTGCACCCGTCTGCGGCTCCTCTGCGACTACGCACCCCGCGTCAAGCTTACCAAGAGAGGCAAGGCCCGCAAGGATCAGCTCGTGTCGTCGTCGGCGTCATCGTCGTCGTCGGCTGTTGTTGGTGCTGCTGGAGAGTCCGGCTTGCCGAGCTGGGCGCAGGCCGTCGCTCATCTGGACCAGAGCAAGGCGCTCTCGCTCTTCAACCCGTCGGCTCCGGCTATGGGCGCCTGCGCGTTGGACCTCTCATCGGCTGATCACGAGGCTATTCGGTACTTCCGCACAAGCTTCGCCAAGTTGAACCACACCAAGAACCCGGACTTTTCGCTCTTCTCCATCATGTTCGACATTGCCCAAACGGACCCCATGGTCATGCACGTGGTCCTCGCTCTTGGCGGCCGGGAGCTCGAGTTCCGCCGCAACAAGGATGCCGAGGAGGCGAGAGGCCCGCGGACGCCTCTCCAGCACTATTCCTCGGCGCTGAGGATGATGGCAGATACCATCGGCGGCGAGAGGGGTGGCGAGCTGGATCTGGACTCGGTCTGCACCGCCTTGTATCTGATGCTCCTCTACGAGCAAAAGTACGGCGACGGGAAGTGCCAGGGACTGTCCAACCATCTCACCGGTGCAAGTCTGATACTGCAGCACCGCTTCAAGGACCTGCTCATGCAGCTGCCGGCCCCGTCGCCCGAGAACAACAGGAAGAGCGTGGCCTTGACGAGGAGGGGCCAGCAAGAGAACGGCCCGCGGCTGTCGCTCTACTCGGCGCGCATGCTGGTCTGGATCGCGCTGCACGACGCAGCAGCCGCATCGTACGGCCTGGGCGGCCAGCTGAACTGCGCCCTGCACAAGATCATGGGCGCGCTCGACGCCAGCAACGGCATCTCGCGGGCCGGCATCCTCGCCAACAGCCCCTTCCAGCCGCTGGACAGCTTCGAGAGGCTGCACCGCTTCTCCAACCCGCTGTACCGCAGCATGTGGGCGGACGCGTACCCGCAGGCCGAGCTGCTGGACGACGTCGAGAACCGCAACGTCTACGCCCTGCTCGGCGCCTGCGGACAGCTGCGCTTCATGATCGCCGAGCTCGCGAACCTCTCGCACGAGGACGACGGCTCGCAGCAGCAGCAGCAGCAGCGCGTCATGGCCGTCGACATGACCATCCAGCAGGTCGGGTGGAAGTTCACGGAGCTGCTCGAGGTCGCGGCGGAGCTGTCCATCAGCACGGACAACTCGCACCGGCTGGTGGCCAACATCCGCGGCATCGTGCCGCACTACCACGCCGTCGTGCTCGAGTTCCTCCGCCTGACGCGCTTCGACGACGCGCCGACGCTGTCCACGCGGCAGCGCACCGCCCTCCGCGAGATCATGAACCTCGCCTTCCAGGCCTTCAAGCACGAGGGCGACGAGTCCATGACGCGCATCGCCTGGCCGCTCTTCATGGTCGCCCTCGAGACGGACGACCTGCTGCACCGCGAGTGGGTGCTCAGCCGGTTCCAGGGCATGAGCCGCTTCGGCAAGAACCTCGACCGCGCGCACGTCTTCCTCAGGGAGACCATCGAGATGCAGAACCGCCTCGGCCGGAGAGTCGACGTGCGCGAGCGCTTCCAGTCCGGCGAGGTGGGCCTGTTTGTTATCTGAGTATGTTGCGCCGGGAGTTGCCCGGCCTTTGCGAGCCGGCGGAGCTGCATCCCCGCCGCGCAGTCGAGTCCAGCCAATCTCGTGTGAGACTTGACGATCCCTCCTTGGATGCCGGCCTCGCCAGTTTTCCCCGCATTCGTTGAAGGATGGTGCCGGGGTGCTGGCCGCGGATCGGCTATCAAGTCGTCTGGAGTTGCGTCGGCTATCCGGCGTTATCAGTGCTTTGACTATCTGTTGTCATGGAGGCTGGAGCAACATGTCGGATTCATGACCCAAGGAGCTATTCCGCAGGTTGTCCATCATTGCCACGACGTTGTCAACGTCTCGTGGTCAGATAGCGATACCATCCCGCGTCGTGTTCCGCGTTCGGATGCGCTTCATGTCAGGCCGGGGGCGGCACTGATAACGACCATGCTGTCCCGGCTTGGCCTCGGGTTGGAGGGTTGCTGATCGACTTAAAAAGATCAGCTCTACCCGTCGCGTTCCTGCGTCGCATGTAGTTACGAGCCCCCATCCTGGATTCCGCCGCCAAACTTCACTTCTCGTGACAACCACATCTTTGAGTCTCAACATGTCGGAAAAGTCGGAGAAAGCCCCCATCGACGACGTCGGTCAGGCAGACCAGACGCTCAAGGACATTGGCGAGGGCTTCATCTCCGGCCAGGGCCTCAGCCCCGAGGAGGACAAGAGGATCCTCCGCAAGATCGACATGTGGTAGGTTGACTCCTTGAGCCGCAATCTTGGCGTGCATCCTCTGACTTGGCATCGCAGCCTGTTGCCCGTCATGGCCATGTCGTACCTCTTCCAGTTCCTCGACAAGTCCGCGCTGAGCTACACGGCCATCATGGGCTTGCGGACTGACATGGGTCTCACCGGCTCCGAGTACTCGTGGGCGAGCAGCATCTACTACTTTGGATACCTCGTCGCGTCGTACCCTGCCGGAGTCCTGATGGTCCGTCTTCCGGTCGGCAAGATGATTGCCACGTCGGTGTAAGCTGCCGTTCATCCTTTCAGTCTCAACATGAAATTGACCGTGCCAGTCTCGTCTGGGGCGCCATCCTCATGTTCACGGCCCTCTGCTTCAACGGTGCCGGACTGCTGGCCAACCGCATCATGCTGGGCGTGGCCGAAGCTGCCATCGCCCCGGGTCTCAGCATCGTCGTCTCCATGTGGTACAAGCGCTCCGAGCAGCCCCTCCGGCACGGCGCCTGGTTCCTCGGTAACACGATCGCGGGCATCTTTGGCGGCATCGTCGCATACGCCATCGGCCACATCGAGAGCATTGCTCCATGGAAGGTGTGTTGATCGTCCCCTAATCGCCTCACCCCGGACAACCCCTAACATCGCAGGCCGTCTTCCTCATCTTCGGAGGCATCACCACCGCCTGGTCCTTCGCCATCTTCTTCCTCCTCCCCGACACCCCGACGAAGGCCCGGTTTCTCAGCGAGGCTGACCGCGTCAAGGCCGTCGAGCGCGTCGAGTCCAACATGACGGGCATCAAGAGCGACACCTTCAAGTGGCACCAGTGCGTCGAGGCGCTCACCGACGCCAAGGCCTGGCTCCTCTTCACGATCCAGATCAGCGCGCAGATCGCCAACGGCGGCGTCCACGGCTTCGGCTCCATCGTCATCAAGGGCATGGGCTTCAGCACCCTCAACACGCTGCTCGTGCAGATGCTCGCCTCCGTGTTCCAGTTCGTCTTCGTGCTCATGGCTACCGGCGGCAGCACCTACTTCCGCAACAGCCGCACGTACTGGATGGCGTGGAACCTGGCCGTGTCGATCGCCGGCGCCGCCATGGTGCGCCAGATCACGCCCGCGATGAAGTGGGCGCGCTTCATGGGGTACTGTCTGACGGTGGCGTACAGCGCCAACTTTCCCATGGTCCTGGCCATGTCGTCGGGCAACTTTGGTGGTTTTACCAAGAAGACGACCGTGAACGCCATGGTGAGTGGACCTGTCTTGGTGGGGGTGGCTGTGGGTTGGCTGACAGTTTGATAGATCTTCATCGCGTACTGCGCCGGCAACATCATCGGCCCGCAGCTCTTCTTCGAATGGGAGGCCCCTTCGTACAAGTCTGGCTTCCTGGCCATGCTAATCTGTTACGGCATCGGCGTGTTGACGTGCTTTGTCCTTCGGTACTATCTCATCCGGGAGAACAAGCGCCGAGACAACGCCGAGGAGGTTCTCGAGACTGGCGTGGCCGACCACGTGCCCCTGAATCTTCTGGACAGGACGGATAAGGAGATTCCGCAGTTCAGATATGTCTATTGAGGAGGGGTTCGGAGTATTCCTATGGCAGGATGACTGCAGCACGGCATCATAATTCATGAGATGTCGAAAATGACGGAAATGAAGGTCAAAGTAATAGAATACAGTACGAATATTACAGCATTCGCGAAGGCGCTGCCAGCCCCACGCTTACTCAAGTTCCCAGACCAACGGCTCCTCGTCTCTCATGGCACGCCACCGATTCGTCGCCTTCATGACATCCTCGCAGCCCTTCAGCAAGAAGCTCCATTTCTTGACAAACTGCTCCGTCACCTCCCAGCCATCCGGGTGCCACGGGTCCGACCAGGCGATGATGCCGGGCTGGTCGCTGCATTCCCCCTGCTGGCAGCCGACGAGATCGACGCACAGGTCGTGATGATCAAACGTCTCGCGGTGGCGAATGGCGTTGTCGCGCATGCTTCCAGAGGGAAAGAGGTCGATCCACGGCTCGTGGGGGGTCGCGCTTTGCAACGCCGTGGGCTGCAGCGTTGAGGGGACTTGGGATGGGGCCGGGAACAAGGGAGTGGTGTGGAGATCCGGGGTGCAGGGCGCATCCAGGAGGGACGTGAGTGAGAGAATGGTGATGTTTGTGATGGTGGCGCGGAACACGTTGTAGTAGACCAGGGGGATGAGGTGGTCTCGATACAGAGGGAACCATCGGGCTGGATTCTGGTAATACGGGGGAATGCTGCTGGGACGCTTTGTCACGGGGCAGAACCGCGTGCGACGGGTGGGTGAGCGGACCACGATTTGCGTCTCTTGGTCACGGCTGTATGTTTGGTTTCCTTCATCTGATGACAACGACTCCGGGGACTCGTTGCGCATTCCAGTGGATGGAGGCATCCATTGTATGATCTGCATGGGAGCCCCAGACGACTGATTCGACCCGGCCCTGGATCCATCTGACACATTCGAAACTTGGCCGTTCTTATTCTCACGAGCCTCTAGCGCCTTTCTTTTGCCTGGTGTCCTTGTCAGTTCCGCGCATGGCTTTTCAAGGGGGGAAGACAATACGATGGGCCCGCACGTTCAAGCGGTTCTGTCTCTTGCGTCTCTCAGCCCTGTCACGGAGACCAGACCAGTCGTCATCTGGGCACTGAGCTTCGGAAGCATGAAGCATCGGCGGCAACACGTCGGCCGGTAGATCGGGGACAGGAGTATGCATGGAGACTGATGGCATGATGGTAATGGATGAGGTCAGGAACGTTGAGCTGCAGTGTGCTTACAGCTTACAACCTGGGCGGACGCAACGGGTGTGATGCGGTGGGCTAGAGTCCAAAAAGCGATGTGAGGTCGGCGAGCTTCATTCTTATCTGCCTACAGGCTCCGAGGAGACTGAGGTGGAGGAATGACGGGACGGCATGGCAGGGCGGCGCGGGAAGGCCCCGGGGACCCACAGCTGCAGTCGGCTTACAGCGCCTTGCCCTTTTGGGATGGATGTCAGCTGTGGCTCGGAGGATCCAATCACGAGGCTGTTGCGGTGGGGCAGTCGGAAGGTCGAGGTGGATCCTCTTTGTACGCTCTTCTACTGATTTCAATTGGTTAGAAATTCTCAAGTGGGTCCTCAAGAAAGCCGAGGACTGTGACACCCATCATTTTACTCCCTTGAATGATGAAGAGCCAACGGAACTTGTGCATCCGAACGAAGAAGCAGTCTTGTCCCGAAGTTTATGTAAAACAAAGTGATCACGCTCTTCTCGGATCACAAATACCATGCTACCCTTTGGGTCTGTACAGTAAGCCCCTTCAGCATCTTCGGTCGTCCCCTGGCACAATCCAAGACCAGAAGTATCCTTCGAATCCTGTATCAATACACTGTCTATCGGTACATTTAATATCACAATCTTCTATCTTCACATACACGTCCGGAAAGGATAGCACTCGTCACGTCTACTCCTGGGACGCCGTCTCCGACGATTCACCCTCCTTCTCCACCTTTTCCTGTGCCTTCTTCTCAATCGTGGTCTGCTTCTCCCACATGGCGTGGTACCGGCCCTTGAGAGCGAGCAGCTCAGAGTGCGAGCCACGCTCGACGATCTTGCCCTTGTGGAGCACCACGATCTGGTCAGATGTTGTGATGGTGGAAAGGCGGTGCCTGTTCAAGTGTTGTGTTAGCCGTGCTGACAAAACATGACACGGGTGTCAACTTACGCAATCGTGATCGTGGTTCGTCCAGCCGTCACGCGCTCGAGCGCATCCTGGATCTGTCTCTCGGTGTGAGAATCCAGAGATGCCGTGGCCTCGTCCAGGAGCAAGATTCTGGCGTCCTTCAGAATGGCTCTTGCGATGGCAATCTGCAGGGATTTGGTCAGCCGAAGTTCAGTCATATGGAGCGACGACGGATGGAACATACTCTTTGGCGCTCTCCTCCAGACAACTTCAGACCACGCTCTCCGACCTTGGTCTCGTAGCCATCCGGGAAGTCGACGATGCGGTCGTGGATGTTCGCCGCCTTGCACGCCTCGAAAACGTCGGCCTGAGATGCCTTGGGGTTGGCGTAGAGCAGGTTGTACATGATGGTCGCGTTGAAGAGCACCGTGTCCTGCGGCACAACGCCAATGTTCCTGCGCAGGCTGTCGAGCTTGAGATCCTTGATATCGTGGCCGTCGACGGTGACGGCGCCGTCTTGGACGTCGTAGAAGCGGAACAGCAGCTTCAAGCAGGTCGACTTGCCGCTGCCAGACTCGCCCACAATAGCCGTCTTGGTTCCGGGGGCGACGGTGAAGCTGATGCCGTCGAGGGCGGGGTCGCTCTTTTTGCTTTGGTAAGAGAACTTGACGTTGTTGAAGGCGACCTCTCCTCTGGGCGAAGGGAGGCCAACAGCATCAGGCTTTTCGACGATGCCAGACGTCTCTTTGAACTATCGTGGGTTAGTCATGGGCGTGACAGGGAATGAGAGGAAACCTACCAGGTCAAGCATGCGCTCAGCCTCAATCAGATTGTTCTGCAGCATGGTGTAGTAGGTTCCGAAGAAGTTGAGAGGACCCTGAAGCTGCACAAAGTAGTTGATCAGACTGACAAACTCGCCCACGCTCTGCTCGCCATTGGAGATCTTGTAAGCGGAGACAGCGACCAGCAGCGCAGTTCCCAGGGAGAAGATGGAACTCTGCGTGAGGTTGAGGCCGTTGAGAGACCACTGCACCAGGCGCTCCGCATTTTGGTAGACCACGACGTGTTGCTTGAACCGCTCGGTCTCGGGGACAACGGCGCAGTTGTGCTGCACGGTCTCGTACGCCATGATGGCGTCGGTTTTTATGGCCTCCATCTCACGCATTTTGGTGGCCATGTCTCTCCGCTGCTTGCCGCGGTATTTGGCGACGTAGATGGTCAGGAAGATGTAGGACCACATGATGAAGAAGACAATGATCGTGTAGAAGGCGTCGTACTTGACGAAGAAGAAGATTCCTGCGACGAAAATGTCAAACACCATGGGGAAGACCTGGAAGCAAAAGTTCTCCAGGAATGTGTTCATCGCGGCGCCACGGCTCAACGCGCTCGTGACCTCGCCAATCTTCTTGTTCAGATGAAACTCAAGGGAAAGGCCGAGCACGTGTTCGAACGCCGCGCAAGACAGCCTCCGGAAGAGGGACTGGGAGACGGGGATCCATAGAACGGAGCGCGCGGCACCGAGGGCTCCTTGATTGCCCTGGAGAGCGCGGTAGACGATGTACAGTATGATCTCCTTGTAGGGGATGCCATTGCCGTTGAGAGCGTCGACGAGAACTCCGAGCTGCACAGGGGCCAGCACATTGACGGTGCGTTGGAGGATGAGCAGGACCAGGCAGACGACCACGATGGCCTGGTAGGCAGGGGAGTCTTTGGGCCTGATGAATGTTAGCCGAACAATATGGACGAATCAAGAATGGGTGTCGTCATACCAGAGGTAGGGAAACATGACTTTGAAGCCAGCAAAGTAGTCCAGCCACCCCGTGCCCTGGACCTGCTGTCTGGGCTGGGCGGCCGGCATGTGAGGGTGAGCGCCGCCGTAGTTCCTGGCCGCCCCGTTGCCATTCCCCAGGAGGGACTGGCGCTCCTCGGGGTCCGATCTGGGCATGGAGGGTCGCAGCCTGTACTCCCTGATGGCGAGGGTGACGGTCATGACAAGGAGAATCGCGATCCGGGCGAAGCCCAGCACGGAGAGGGTGTCGAGAAGATCCTGAGACACCCGCAGGTACGGCTTCTCGGAGAAGAAAAGAGCTGCGATGACGGCTTCAAAGAGCACGCCCACGACCCAGGCGTAGGCATGGCACGCAGTCGGCACCCACGGTCCCTCGGGGTCAGGGAGAAGACCAGCGACGAAGTAGAGCAGGACGGCGACGTACGATGCCTGCAACTCATGTTAGCGAACTTGCGATCCTGGTTTTGGGGGGTTGGAGGCTATATACTATGTACGCACTGAAGGGGAACCCGACCTTGCCGGCCCCGTCGTACTGATCACCAAAGGCATAGCGGACAGCGAGGATGATGCTGGCAAGCTGGACGAGGTTAGCGGGACCAATTGCGCATGTTCCGACAGCGAATGCTTCTGCTCACCAGCACCAGGGAAAGAACCAGTTGAAAGAACCAGATGAGCCGGGTGTAGAAGCGCCGGAGGTTTACGGCCTTCTCGTCCGGCGCGCTCTGGCGCGGTCCGCCACGTCGCTCGCGCCAGAACTGGAGGGACTGCGCCCCCAGCAGGATCACAAAGAGACCGCAGGGATAGAGATAGAAGGCAATCTCCAGCCCCAATTGCGTCCCCGCCATGACTTTAGGCGCGGTTTCTGGGATGAAATGGCATAGAAAGGATTCAGTTTGATGAGAAGCGGTTGGGATGGTGTTCTGATCGGCCTGCGCATTCTCCAACGGAGTCCTGCGCACGGATGGCAGGCACATTACGTCAGCTCGCAAAGTGGTGCTGACTCATCAGGGCGGTCGTGTCTTGGGAGGTGAGATGCCCAACGTGAGAGGTAGGAAGGTGATTTTTGGCCATTTCTCTCTGAGAATAAATTTTTGGGTGGTTTTTTGAGTTGAATTCAATTCAATGTATGAGTTGCCGATGGTGTTTGTGTTTTCCGGGGCCGTCACTGTTTGAATTATACGACTTGTCTCAGCCAGCACAGCGACTGCAGTGAGAGGTGCTGAGCAGCTTGGCTCTCAGCATTCTACACCAACATGTGTAATGAGACGTGTGTTGCTTTTTTGCGATTGACTGTGTTGGCAGGTGGAAGAAGTAAATAAAAGATGAATCCTGGGCAGCATCATAACGATGTGGGTTGACTGTCATCAACTACCTCATCTTACTCTCAACGCAGTTCAATCAAATGGCGACGGACAGAAGAGCATCCGAACCCAATCGCGCCTGGCATTCTAGAGATTATGCAAAATCACCGAGCCGTTCACATCTTCCAAGATGTATGTACTCTACCTATGAAATACTGTGACTTTTGTTCAGATGCGCTGCTTCGTTACAGGTGCAACACCACCAACACTGCAACGGCTCGCGCTAAAATGTCCCCTGCGGCCCCTGAACCGCCCTGCTGGGTTGGCCGTGGCGACCCAGCCACAGCTACCTCGTCTATGACGACATCCCTGCGCCGGAACTCTGCAACAAC
Organism: Colletotrichum tropicicola; assembly: GCA_025962755.1. Classification (NCBI taxonomy): domain Eukaryota; kingdom Fungi; phylum Ascomycota; class Sordariomycetes; order Glomerellales; family Glomerellaceae; genus Colletotrichum; species Colletotrichum tropicicola. Next base: position 16,177 of record JAOWMA010000448.1, read on the forward strand.
AAATGCATCCGTGAAGTTACTCACAGGCGATATGGTGCACATCAGCCATGTCATCAACTCAGTTGAGAACGACTTCCAGGGTATTAGTCAGTAACATCTCACGACTCACCAGACCAGCCACCATCCCGAACCGCCACCGAACAGTACGTTGCTACGCCATGAAGCGCACCGCAGGCGCCGCCGGGCTCGCGTCAGGATCCAAGAGCAAGAAACCTCGCCCGGCCGTCCCTGAATATCATCTCACGCCATCCGTACGAGACTCGGATGGAGGCATCGTGTGGCCCGCGCCGCAGGCCAAGATGGACGCCGCGAGGAGCTTCATCCGTGAATGGTAAGCCGTCCTCACCTCTCATCTCACTCATACTAACCTAACCCTCCCAGCGTCTCCGCCGGCAAACCAACCCTCATCGTCCCAGACAAAGACGCAGACGGCCTCACCTCCGGCGCCATCCTCCACCGCACCCTCGTGCTGCTGGGCCTCGACCCGTCACTGATCTCGGCCTACCTCCCCCCCAAGGGCAGCACAATCCACGACGAACCCTCCCGCGCGGCAATGGCATCCCACAACCCCGCGTTCATCTTCGTCCTCGACCAGGGCTCCCGCTCATCACCGCCCCTCATCGACGGCCCGCACCGCGGCATCGTCATCGACCACCACCACGCCCTGCACGCAGACCACCCCAGAGACTCCCTCCACGTCACGGCCTGCGACTCCCCGCCGGTGGCCACGAGCTCGCTGCTCACCTACCTCATCTGCCGGGACCTCCACCCCCGCGTCGAGGAAACCTGCGCCTGGCTCTGCGCGACGGGCACGCACGGCGACCTCGGCAACACCCTCAAGTGGGAGCCCCCCTTCCCGGACATGAAGGCCACCTTCAAGACGCACACGAAAAAGGCCATCAACGACGCCGTCTCCCTCATCAACGCCCCGCGCCGGACGGCGTCCTACGACGTCCCCGGCGCGTGGGCCGCCCTCCTCGCGGCCGGTACCCCCAGGGACCTGCTCTCGAACCGCGCGCTGCTGGCGGCGCGCGCCGAAGTCAACGCCGAGGTCGAGCGCTGCACCCACACGCCGCCCAGGTTCTCCTCGGACGGGCGCGTGGCCGTCTTCCGCATCAGCTCGCGGGCGCAGGTCCACCCGGTCATCGCCACGCGCTGGGCGGGCCACCTGTCGTCCGCGAAGCTCGAGGTCGTGCTGGTGGCGAACGAGGGGTACCTGCCGGACGTGGTGAACTTTTCGTGTCGCGTGCCGCGGTGCGCGAGGGCCAAGGAGCCGCCGGTGAACATCATCGAGGTGTTGCGGGACGTCGCCGCCCGCGCGGAGGATCCGACGTTGAGGGAACGGCTGGGGACGTCGTTTGCGAGGGGGCACAAGGAGGCCAGCGGGGGGATTGTGCCCAAGGCCGAGTTTGAGGAGTTGATGGCCGTGTTGGAGGTCGGGAAGAAGGTCGAGAGGGGGTCGCCGAAGAAGAAGAGGGACGGCCAGGCGAATACGCTGTTGAATTACTTTGGCAAGGGCAGCGATGGGTGAGACGTGATGTCATGGCGGAACATTTCTTGTAAGTGATACTGTCATCTAGATACCCTGAACTGCTCTGCCGCAGACATACCTAATGCATTTGGAACAACCAACTCATGCGAGGTTTGCTGTGCCGCTCCTCATTTCCAACCCCAGACATCCACCCACCAACACACACATATAAACCTCCCAATCACCAAAACACAACTTTCAATGAGACGGTCCAACTAAAACCTCAATCCCAGAAATGGCCCCAACATCCAAACCCCCCCTCGAGGCCCTCCCCCCGGAGGTGCTCTCATGAATCCTCTCCTCCTCCGCCTCCTTAACCGACCTCGGCGCCCTCATCCACGCCTCCCCCATCCTCCACACAATCTTCCTCTCATCCCAACGCACCATCCTCACCACCATGCTCACCCGCCTCCTCGGCCCCGCAGCCCGCGACGCCATCGCCGTCTCCCTCACCCCGAAACTAGACCCCTCCCACCGCAACTACCGAACCCAAGCCCAATCCGCCCTCCTCCAATACCGCAACCTCCCCCCCGGCGACCCGTCCCCCACAACCCCTATCCCAATCCTCATCGCCGCCCTCCGCCTCGTCCCGACACTCACCTCCCTCACCGCCCTCTTCGCCACCCTCCACCTCCCCGAGCTCCGCGCAGTCCACCCCTCCGCCGCCTCCCCGCTCTCCCGGCGCGAACGCGACCGCCTCGCAAAGGCCCTGCTCCGCTACCAGCTCCTCCAGCACATTCACCCGGGGCACATGCGCGGCAGCTTGACGAGGCACGCGACGGCGCCGTTGTGGGAGTGTTTCGAGGCGTGGGAGATGGAGCAGCTCGCCGCGGCGCACGTGTTTATCCGGAGGGTGTGCGAGGGGCTGAATCACCTCGTGCCCGTTGCGGAGACGGAGACGGAGGCCAAGACGGGTAGGAGGCGGCGGAGGAAGCGGGCGCGGAGGGAGAATCCCATGTTCGATGTGGTGTTGGTGCCGGGACGGGTCCGGGCCGGGTGCGCGGCGGTGGAGAATCTGATGGAGAATCTGACCGAGTACTTGACTTCGGTCATGGATCACGCCCTCGCGCTGGAGCATCTCATGGGCATCGAGACGGCCTGGCCGGGGCTCGAGGAGGTGGTTGCGCCGGCCGTCCCGCTGGGGGAGATGCGGCAGGCCAGGGCGGGGAGGGAGGAGGAGGCGCCGTTTGGCTGGACGGATGCGTTTGACGGGGAGGCGTGGCGGGGATGGGGTCTGGGACTGTGGTGTTTGTTTTCGAGTGGTGGTGATGGGGGTGCGTTCAGAAAGGACAGGGAGTTGGTGGAGAAGTGGAAGGCGCTGCATTTTGTGTTTTGGGATCGGGAGCGCGTGGAGGTGTTGAAGGGGCGGCTTCCGGGGTATTGCACGGGGTGGTTGAGGACTGAGGTGTCGGACTGAGCTGGTTTTGAGTTGAGTGAGACGGGAAATGTGATCTTGAGTCATAACAGCTGAGAGCAAACTAATTTTGAGTGTGACGAGTAAATCCATGGACCAAGGTGAAGCCGTCTCAATTCCACGCCGGTTGTGCATATCTCGTATTCATCCAGTCGACATTCCCCTCCGTAACCGACTCCCAACTTTGTGCACCAGACCCGCGCGCTCGTCCATAAGCCCCGTACCTCCACCCCGACCCCGAATTCAAATCATAAGGCCGGACCCTCGCCGGGACACCCGCCGTCGGCAGCCGCCCCCGCGGTACCGGAATCTCAACCCTCCGTACCGGCCGGTAATCCGCCTCCTCAACGTGTCTGTACGCCCTGGCCCTCGGCCGGCTCGGGAGGACCACCCGGAAACAGCACCAGCTGCACTCACCCATCTTTGCTTTTCGTGAGTCGAGTATGTTAGTGATAGCAGCAAGATATCAAAACCAGCCTCAATCTTGAATCTGCAGAATCATGTTTCTCCTTGCCCTTTCTTATCGCGGGTTGTCACGTCAACACGTCTCCTCAGAGTCGGGACCCCCTTCCACTGAATCAGAGCTGTGCCGATACGCTGATTCACATCCTTTCTTTTTCACGACCTCGTCGACTTGCAATCACCGATGCGAGACATGCATCTACTCCGAGCCCCGAATCACATCAACCCGAAGCAAAAGAAACAAGCAGCAAAAGCAAATCACCGTCGCCGAGCAACATGCGCATCGTGCCCCCCATCACGAAATAGAAGTAAGCCTGACCTCTAAAACACGATCAAGCTACCATGTGCAAACGAGACATGCATCCGTCTTCATAAAACCACTTCCGAGACACGCCTTGCGTTGGCATCCAACCTCGTTCGTGCCTAACGTCCGCCCCACACCGATCGCCTCCGGAGCGGGTCCGCCGATCACGATCACGATCGCCCGCCAGGGTGCGCCGGGGCCCCTCTCGCGCACGTCGCGTCGCCGGCTCGCTGCATCCGGACCGTCAAATAGTCATGGTCCGGCGAGCGCCCCACTCAGCCCTGCTGCTGCGAACTCGGGTTCGCTGATCGCTGCTTCGAGTAACAAGAGGTCACTGCCTGGTACGTTTAGTGAGGTCATCCATAGCTCATTCCAGGCTGGGCACAAACATCTCACAATTCACGACGTGGCCGAGGCAGTGAAACAGATGCTCGTCGAGCAGTGCACGAATTGGTATCAAATTTGAATGGGTATACCTATACTGGTGATAATGATACAGATACAAAATGGTACGCTGGATGTCTGCCAGCTCTGGGTCCGTATGTGATGCGTCTAAACAAACGCCTGTTCCTGTGATTTTCCATGCCTGTGCGCCGTTCCTTATGCTGTAACTGCCTTGCGTTGGGTGATGCGATGTCCCCAATCGCGAATCTTTCTGACAAAACTCCTCTTCATGACGACCGCCTCGGTCGCTTCCTTGAGACCGTCCAGGTCGTCCGCCTCCACGGCGTTGTCCGCCGTCACCGACTCGCCCCCCATCTTGGACTGTCGCCGGTGCATGAACGCTGCGCCGGAGGAAATCGTCCTCTTAGGCATCACCGGTGCCAGCTGGGTCATAACCTGCTGTTGCGCGGCCGGGGCGGCCGTCAGTTGAGCAAGCTCCGTGGGCGTCACCGGAAAGGTTAAGGCTCTCGTGCGGTCGCTGCAGCCGCTGACGGTGCGGCTGTTGACGGGTCGAGCACTCGCTGCCGTGGGCGACGCTGCCGTGGCAGCCCATCCCTGGCCGTGACGAAGCGACACCCAGACGGATGTGACCGTAATGAGGACGCGGGTCGCCTCGTCAACGGGATGAGTCTCGCGCTCAGCGCTCGAGAGAGCAGACTGAGGGGACTGCGGCGGCTCGCTGTCGCCACTGAGGTCTGTGCTGAAGGGGCGCGTGGGAGGGTAGCGGCCGGCTGACTGGGTGACGGTCGTGTAGCTGTCGAGGATCTCGAGGTTGGCGGGCGTCAGCGTCGCCATAACCGGGTGTCTCCGCAGCTGAGGGTCGAGGATGCTGAAGGTGAACTTGTACTCGGACGGCATCGTGGGAGTGTTCGCGGCGGTGCATGTAGCGGTGGACAGCGGCCTCGCGGGCCTCTTGGCCCAACGCGCCGTCGTGGTTTGGCCCAGCTCGTCGACGTGCACAAAGTCGAACGATCCATTGCTGGTAGGGATGACCGTCCACACGGCGCCGTCACTCAGCACAATCTCGGCCTGGTCGGCGGATTCCCTCCGCTCTCCTTCCCTGCGCTCCTTAAGAGGGGTGATGACGGCCACCAAGTCTCGCTTGTCGAGGTCCTTCTCGTCTCCGTCCGAGTCGTCGGCCGGGGCGTCGTAGTCTTCGCTTCGTGCGAGAATCAGCCCATTCATACCCAGCTGGCCCTTGACTCTGAACATCTTGGGGAATCGTCGTGCGAGCCGGGGCACGATGACGGTGCCGGCAATCATGCTCGAAGGGAGGACGTCGATAGCTGGCATCGGCCGCTTGTCGTTGGAAAGCTGCTGCAGTTGCAGCAATAGTCGGGGCCGAATCTGTACAAAGCGCCGTTGTTTTGTGCGAAGCTTCGGCGGGGGGTATGCGAGGAGGTAGTTGGTGCATTGCCTCGCGGCTCTTCTCGATCGCTTCGACCTCTTCAAGGTGCTACTGTCGCTGAGCTCCGACACCAAGCTGCCCTCATCCTCGCTGATGCCGTCGAAGCTGTTGAGGGATTCCTCGCCGACAACGGTGGGCTGCTCTTCAAAGCGAACCGAAAGGTCCTTTCGCGGGAGAATCTCCGAGACGGGGCGATTCCTGCGCACGCTGGGTCGGGGCGAAGGTGTCGGATTCTGCAGGGAAAGACGGCGAATGGCACGCGGCGGTAGGGAGTCGCGTTCCTCGACGGTCGTTGAGGCTCGAGGGAGAGGCGAGGCACCTAGTGACGATCGCAGGAGGATTCGTCTTCGTGCAGGCTGCTGGCCATTTGCAGGGGGTTTGTTGGAGTACTCGTGCCCATGCAGGCTGGCGCCCGAATGGAGAAACATGATGATGGCTAGCTCGGACGGGAAGCAATTGGTGATGAATTCATGAACACAGTTGAAACGTAGATATCTTCAGACGGCGTGATCGAGAGAGGCGGCAGGTTTAGTATGTTCCCCGCGTTTCCCCAGTTGATTGCAGTGTTGCACTCATCAGCAGGGCGGTGCAGTCGGTCCTCGTGTGAGGGTGTAGGGATGCTGGTCCGGGATGTCGTATGAATCGGGCGAGCTCTCCACCTGCAGCTGGTCAGGAGGGGTGGTGCAGCTCGGTACTGGGGATCCCGCTCCAAAGTGGTTTAATACCGCAGCCGCTGCACGGCAGACGAGTGTGCCTGACGTGAGGTCGATCGCTGCGAGACAAACACTGTGGTCGACACGACGACAGGAAGAACGGTTGCGGTAGAGGCGTAGGCTGAGGCGGGCAGGAGAACAAAGAGGGAGGAGAAAAGGGGGATGGTGAGACGAAATACCCAGAGCAGTTTTTAGCAGGAAATGAGCGCCCTACAAGTAATCATCTAGTCGTCAGCCCAGAAGCCCCTTCAGCGTTGCGGCTCGGGGGAGCTATTCTTTATTAGACGGGGGGAGGCTTGACGGGCTTTAATGGCTTGACGGGCTTGACTCGTAAGCGGTCAGTGGCCCCAGGACCCAGTAATTGGGCGTCCGAGGCCGCGGGATGGGCTGAGCTGAGGTGACGAGAGAATAGGAAATGCAGAGAGAAGCTTACTGCAAGCTGGTCTAACAGCGGGTTGCGTCCAATAGGAAGGGGGCCCGGCAGTATGGGTGCTGGCTGACCGGGGCTGCGTGGACGATGAAGAAGCGGTGTTGATCGGTCTGCAGATGCGTGGCAGAACGGAGATAGCTGGTCGAGCTGGTCGATGGTGCTTCACCGCAACGAGTTGGACGATGTTCGAACGGCACAACGGACGATGGACGAGTGATTCGGCGGTGCTGCACAGTGTGTGTGTGTATGTTGCGGTGTTGTCGTCGACGGTGGTGAAGGGCGATATGTAGAATGCAGGTGAGAGTGGCCTGGGCTGGCGAGGGGCCGGGAAGATGGAACGGTGGAAATGGGAATGTCGTAGAAAAGGTGGCCGCCAGGGTCCAGATGTAGGTAAAGTAGGGAAAGCAAAGCAAGGGTATCGGAGACGTCAAGAAGCACGTCCGGCCGACCGCTCTTTTGGTGTCGACAAGCAGAGAAGAGGTACCTCGTCACTCTCCAGGCGCGAGGTAGGTTCAGTCGATATGTTTGGGGTGTGTCGACCTGATGGAGGGACGGAGCCGGAAAGGAGAGGAAAGGATGATGGATGGTGGTGCTCTCTTTTTCTTATTTTGCCTGTGGTCCCGGCTGCCGCACTGGGAGAGTACCGAGGGGGTGTTTGCGTGTATGTGAGTGTGTGTGTGCCGCCTCTGAGAAGGATTCCCTGTCTTGGAGAGCGATTTGCAGAGCAGGCCAACCTGGCGCTGGCTGGAGCAGTGGTCGCCGTTCGGTACGTACTCGGGGCTCTGTACGCGTAACGCAACGTGCCCTGCACCGTTTTTGTTTTGTTGTTCGAGTAAGGTACCTGGGGTATTTGAGAAGGGAAGAAAGCGTGCTACCTCTGGGGCAGATTCAGGGCGAGCCAGTCTGCCAAAGAAGAGAGAAAGAGAGAGGAGGACAACTGATGCGAGGGAGAGGAGGAGGAGAGAGAGAGACGGAAAGAAGGGCACGATGTAGAGGCGGGAGACAGGTACGTAATATTGGGTGGGCAATGGGCGGCGGACCAGGTACTCTGGCTGTGCGGTGCCTTTTGGGAAGTGACGACGGTGAGGACGACACCCAGCGGGGGAAGGGGGGGCCTGGGCAGGTGGCAGGGCAGGGCAGGAGTGGGAGCAGGAGCAGGAGGGGGGAAAGAGCGGTGCGGTGCTGCTTCTGTTTGGGGGCGAATTCCGGCGATGCGGGCGATGGTGGGCGCTGTGCTGTGCTGTGCTGTGCTGTGCTGCTGGCTACCTCATGCACCTCACCTCACCTCAGTGCTATGCCGTGCTCACCAGCTGTTGTAGCTGCTGTAGTGCGAGGAGGGCTGTCAGTGATGGGCTGCGTCTGGCACCTGCACTGCGGTGGGTTTGGCGAGGTAATTATGAAGTACCGGTACGTATCTCGTGCAGGCACGACCCGGTGGATACCTAGTTACCAAAGGTACGTACTGCTTGAAGCGGAAGCCCAGGGGAAGGATCGTGGAAGGGCAAGCCGCAGGGCTACGGACCGGGGCTGCTTGGAGGCGAAGACGTGGAAGGACCGCTCGGTGGGCTCGGTGGAGAATGAAATCATGGACTCTGAGCTGCCGTTGCTCCCACTGAGGTGGCACCGCAGCTACTGCAAAGCCCAGCGCGGGCTGCCGTGTCTCTTGGTGCGAACCGCGTAGCGCCTTGCGTAGTCTCACTTCGAGCCCGCTAGAGCACCTTGTTTAGCTGCTGCGTCTCGTTGAGGTGTCTAGCAGCGCGCGTCGGGCGCTCCCAAGGCCTTGTCTCGCCCGTCCAGGCCGGCCGTCTGATTCCTCGGGGCTGCCCTCTGGAATGTGTCTTCACAACTCAAAAAGACTCACGAGAGCCCGCAGCAGCAGGGAAGGACCGACCAGGTACCGCTGTTTGCCTCCACTTCGTCTCGCCGTCGGCTCGTCGGCGAACTGCGAGCCCCCAGATCGGACGGACGGGGGTTGCCAGTCCAGACTCTCTGCTGCTCTTTTTGCACCTGCAGCAAAGTCTAGAACCAGAGGTGCTGTGCAGCGCTCTGTATTTGCATCACAAGTCCAGGCCCCAGACTCGTTGTTCTTGGACGACAGTGTTTGAGGCGACGCGAGGTGGTTGTCGTCGTCGCCGGTCGTCGACGATGTGGTGGTGGCCCCGAGCTTCTCCTGATCCCCGCGACAATTCTCACTTCAATTCTGTTGCCCCGGTAAAACACGGCTGCCGAGAGGGAGGTGCCCGGCGAATCGAGAGGGCGCTCTGCATCTTTGGATCGTCCTGTTTTTGTCAACGTCGCGAGCTGGGAATGACCATGTGTGATGCTGCTATATTCAGCTGTTTGCCTTTCCAGCTTTCCAGCTCCGCGTTTCTCGCTATCCGTCCGAGGCGGGAAGGGATATCCCGAATCCAGCTAATATGACGCTGCGAGTTGGCAAACAGGCCAACAGGGAAGCGCCTGGTCCTGTGCCGATGCCGTTCGATGCGGCCGGCTCTCGCCTCCAAGTGTCCGTCGCCTTTGCAACCTGCAAAAGTAGGGCACGACGGTCAAGTCGAGGACGTCAGGCCACAATTGCAGGCCACTACGCCAGACCACCCAACAACCAAGGCACAAGTCAGATGCTCACACTGCGATCCGGTTCCCTGGAGCCTTCACTGTGGGCGTCCGTCTCTGAGCCCTGGACGCTGGAGCCAAGTGTGCCACCCCGATCGGGCACTAGGCAATTAGACACCCAGGCTGCAGCTCGCGTGGTTGCGAGTAGTGTGGTGGATTCGTACTCGGATTGGACGGCGGGTAACTCGGGGCCTCCCTGCAAGCCTCTGCTAGCCACAGGTCGAGCACGGGGCCGAGATCCTTCTCAGGAGAGGAGATGCCAGCGGGCTGGGCGTCCCAAGATTGAGATGCGAGTGCCAGAGCTGTGCAATCTTATCACGGCGTGCCGCCTTGTTGAGCCTCGCTGATGCCAGCAGAAGCGTGTTTCCGGGTTGTTTCTTGACTTTGGACAACGTGGCTTGGCTCTTAATAAGCCCAAGCAGCCCAATGCTGTGCTGGACTTATGCCTGATGCTTGTTGGCTGTCCGGCGCTGGCAATGGCTGACGCGGGGCTGGTGGCTTGTGGGAATAGTCTGGGATGCGAACCAACTTGTGATAATGTCGGTAGCGCCGCCAACACCACTGCCGTGGGTGGGATGGTGGTTCTGGTCTCCGACGACGAGGCTATCAGAGACGGAGGGCTGGCCTTCCAGTCGTACTCGCCGCGTGAGACGTCTCGAGCCGGCAGCTTTCTTAGATCAGACCGTCCAGTGATAGGCGTCCGCACCTAATGCGGCTTGCAAACTCAAATGGGCGGGTGCTCAAGTGCACCGCTAGCCGTGACACGTCGCAGGGCTCGTTGGCTTTTACAGCCAGAGCAGTCAGCTCGGTGACATGTGGAAGTCTTATGTCTCGCTCTCTCTTTTCCAGCGCTTGTTTCGGGCTGCAGTCGACGATGGCAAAGTAAGACGTGCGGTAGTGGTAGTGCCTTGGTGAAGTGGTATTGCAGCGCCTTAGACGCCGGTTGCCCAGAATAGGATATCAGTTGCGAGGGCCAAATGAAAAGTCCTCTCCACGACACTAGCAAAAGTCCAGCTCCAGAGTCTGGGCCTCGTTGACCACAGCCGCGTTGTGCCTGTGCTTGGTGCTTGGTGCTTGGTGCTTGGTCGTGACGTGGAGAGCGGGATGGGATGTTAGTGCCTGCCAACGGCGGGAGCAAACGCTTGGCGTGTGTGATTCAGCCGAATAAGACGAAAAGCCCGCTAGAGTCTGTCTTGCCAGTGTTGCACTGCAAGACACCAGTTGAGGAGGACGTTTAGACACTCTGGAGATTGGCGGGTGAATCAGATTGTTGGCTGCATGCACCTCTGGCGATTGCGATACGGCGAATACGTGCAAGTGTCGAACTCGGGTGTCTTCTGGGCTTGGCGGGCGTGCTTCCGGGCGACGGAATGAGTCGCTCGCAGTCTGGGACACTGCGATGCAACCTCAAGACGTGCGCTCCGATCGTCGAATAGAGACGCGAGATTCCAAGACAGGAGCCCGATGTGCAACGGCGGTGAGGCCAAGCGACGGTACGTATTGTCTCTCGTCTCCGCGTACGATGTGTCTCGAGCAGGCAGCTGTCAGCCGGCAAGATGCCCAGATGTATGGTTGGGTCAGATAAGAAGGCCCTGTCAGCCGGAGGATGGGCTAGAGACGATAAGAGCTGTGATAGTCGTGGTGATCGTGATGCGGCCAGGTCTGCCCAGCCCGGCGATTGAATGCTCTCTGCCTCAATTGGAGTGTCCCAGCCTAAAGCAACTGAGGCCGTCGTCTTCGTCGTCGGATCCCGCAAACGCTGCGCCTTCAGCGAGTGTGTCCGTTGAGCAGTCCGATGCCGTCACAGGATCACTTGATCAGCGCCCTTGATGGAGGACGAGGACGGTCACACAGGCTTGACAGACTGGGACATCCATTGATGCATTGGACGGTTCTGAGTGCCAGGCTATCAGGCAGCACGACGATCTGCCCTGTGACGAGCATCTCAGAAACGGCTCCGCCCAAGATGGCGATGTTTCCCTACTGGCGGCCTCGGAGGATTCTGGGAGAGGTACCCAGGCGAGCATCGCCTCGCAGGTCGTCCTAGCAGCAGCACGCGGTAAGCAACGCTGGAAGCAAGGTACGGGCCTGACTGCGTGAGCTTGGGCACGACCCGAGGGGCCCAAGTCGAGACGGAACAGCCAATCCGCGGCTTGCCAGGCGTGCCGAACAGACACATGCTCTAGGGCGCGATCGTCCATCTGGTGACGTTTCTTGTCGGCGAAGGGTCTCCCACAGGCGCGAAGCTTAAACGGAGACTGGTCACGTCTCTTGCTCGTCTCAGACCCGTCGGCGAGGAGGGCAGCCACAGGTCGACGGGCGGGTAGGGCAGAGGGGCTGGTAGCAGCAGCAGCAACATCAACAACAGCAGCGAAAAAGGTCGGACGGAGAGGTGAAGGGTTCGTCAGCCCGAGAGCAGCCGGGGGGGCATGTGAAACGAGAATGAGGTTGTTGCAGCTAAGGTTGTTTCCCTTGCACCTGCCCGCTGCCACCCTTGCGACAGGCACCTGGCATCTGGGAGCAGGGGCAGCTGGGGGCAGCTGCAGAGTGAAACTGTCAACCTGCTGCTTCCGGCAGGCGGTTGGCAGGTGCTGGCAGGATACCTATGTCGCTGTCGTAGCTGCACAATCCGGAATGCTCCCTTTGTTCACTCACCCACAGCAAGAGCTCCCTGCCACTCAATGGACCAAGTGGGGCATAGAGAACACTGAGTGACATTCTGCTCGGCCAAAGCCGTGACTGGCGGGGGAAAGAGCAGGTCGGCGTCCAGCTTCTTTCCGTCCCGATGCCGATGCTGGCAAGAGTCGGGCCCGACCTGCCTTCCTCGATGGAACGCAACTTCTGTTCGTCACTACTTCTCGCGTACCTCGTCTGTACGGATACCGTACCTCATCATATGTACCTAGGTATCTCACGTGACGTGGCTGGCCATCTGCATTTCGACGCATTCTTGTTATCACTTGCACATGTCCTACAGCAACATCTTGTGACAACGAAGCCCATACAGATACACTCCACGGGTATGGATAAACAGCAGCGTAAGCGATTGACTAAACTATGATCCCTGCCATCGGGGATAAACTACTTTATATAGGCATATTGCCCCGTACAGGTTTACTATCCATGTTTCCAGCCACATATTCAATTATCCCGTAGCTTAACTATATTCGGCCCGCTAGGTGCCTATATATGGCTATACTTAGCCAGGCCCTCACGCCACCCCTTACCACTTACGCCCTTACACTCCCTTTTAATAAAACTATTATTAATCTAATTATTTTATTGTTTTAAGGCAAAATAACTATAATCCTATCGCTTTAACAGCTTATTTAAACAAGGTTTTAGCAAAAGGTTTTGTTAAACAGTTAGCTATATTATTTTTACTAGAGATATATTTAAAAATAACTTTTCTATAGTTAATAATATCTCTTATAAAGTAATTATTAACTTGTATATACTTAGCGTAGTTATTAAAGTTTTCCCTTTTTATAAGGGTTATAACCTTTATATTATCTGTCTACAACTACAATAAGACTATAATATCCACGCTAATTTCTCTTAAAAAGTTGTGTATTTAAAGCACTTTAAAAGCAGCGTCTAAAGTAGTATAATATTTAGCTTTTATAGATAACTTTGTAATTATTATTTACTTATATAATTATTATAATATTAGTCCCCTAGTTATTATAAAGATCTAGTTAGTTGTTAACTTTAAGATTACTTTATAACTAGTAAAGTTACTATTAATATAACTATATAGACTTTATTTATTAGGATTATCGTCCCTTAGTTGTTTTTTATATATTATTATAAAGTCTAGAGTAAACTTTATATACTAAATTAACTATTTAATTCTCTTAGCGTACTGGGCATTTAGAGTGTATAAAAACCTCCCCTAAAAGTTATAACTATACACTATATCCAGCCTTATTATAATTAAAGTAAATTAAGCTTTACCTAATACTTAGTAATACTACTCTTATTACTCTAGATCTATTAGATCTCTATTTTCTATAGTAAAGTTTATTACCCCGGCCTTAATAAGGGTCTTAATAGGCTTTACTTTTGCTCTATAATTATAGACAAATTATAAAGTATATATATCTTAGTAAATTATTATTGTTAAGTTTGTAAATCTCAGTTTTATACTTAAAAAAAAAGTTAAGACCCTTATATTAATAACTTTGACTTAATCTTTAATAGTATTAAGGATTACTTAAATATAGGGCTTTAGCTTAGTAACTAATATATTATTAATATATATAACTATTATAATACTTACCTCGTAGTTGTAGTATGTTGCTGAATTAGTATATAACGGTCGAAATTTAACAGTCTTTAAGATCTCTCTAAGTTTTTATTATTATTAATAGTCTCTTTAACATAGTCTGTATAGAGCCTTTAACAGTTTAATAACTTATAGTATATCTTACTTATATTTAACTCTTTTAATAAAATAGTAATATCTTAGGTCTGTAAAATACTTATTAATTAGTAAAAAGACTATTATATAGATATCTTTATCTAGTTCTCTATTAAAATACACCCTAATAAAATCCTATTACTAAACTGTGTATCTTTTATAATACATAAATACTAGTAATAATTATTATAAAATAGTTTTTATAGTTAAAGTGTAAGTGTTGATAAAGTCTCTTCTATATACTTAAAGAAACCCGCGGGCTATAATTCTTATTTTTTACTTTTAGAGTACCCCGTAAACCTTTTTATATTTTAATATCTACTTAGTAGTTAACTAGACCCTTTATAGAGTAGTTATTTTATCTATAAAGTTAAGAACTCTTTTTTATATTAGCTTATTAATCTTTATAAATACAGCTTTTCTTTATTTAGTCTAATCTCTTATAAAGCCTTAGTAAACTTTATTAAGTATAGTGAAGTCTGGATATTACTAAAACTTGGATTCTATAGACTCCTATAAAACTACTATAAAAGTTGGTAAAATGGTTAATAATACTATATAATATATTTATAGATTTGATCTTAATATCTCTGTCTCTTTTTGACTATATAGAGATAATATTAGTATTTAGAGTTTATAATAAACTCTCTCTTACTAATATATCTGTGAACCTTAGCTAAGAGGTAATAACCGTACTTTAACTACTTTTGCTATACAGTTTAGTTTGTAAAATACTACGATAAGATTATAAATAACTTTTTTAAGTTTAGAGATCTAGACTCTATAGATTTTGTCCTTTTTATAGTTAATAAGAATTCCTTAATACGCCCTTAGTGCTATCTTCTTGCTCTTAATATATATTTCGACTAATATATAGACAAAGTATGTACTTTCTATAACCTAAAGCTAGTTAATATCTAGTTAGTTGTTTTTATTTAGAAAAAAGTTATTAAAGAAGGCCTAAATAAGAGTCTTATCCCCTATAACTATAGTAAAAAAACAGTTATTAATATATACTATTATAGATAATAAATAGGGCTATAGAAAGTGTGGGATATTAAGATCTATGTATATTATCTACACTTTATCTATTATAGCGTAAATTGCCTACTTAATAACCCTATTCTCTTTGTAAATATACGCGATAAACATTTATATCTCTATACTGTCTTTGCGCAGTAATACTTTTAGAAAGATAAATATAAACTTAGCTATGTTGTTTATGTGTATTACGCTAATAGACTATTTAAACCTCATTTTCTAGTTATATATATAATTTAGTAGTTCTCTTATAAGATCTCTCTTTTCCTAGCTAAATAGGATATTTTAATATCTCAATTTATTATTAGTAATTAATAAGAAGTATCTATAAAACCTTATGGACTTTATTTTACTAATATTTATGTGAATAATGTTTTCTGCGCACTTTGCTCGCAGTCTAAGCGTTTTTAGTAAATATCTTAAGTTTTTTAAGAGATTATATATTTTATAAAGTTATAATAAGACCTCTATGAGTGTTAAGTCTGTATTATTAATAATAATAAAGGTTTTGTAAAGCTTTTTTAATCTTAAGTGACTAAGTTTTTAGTATTAAAGGTTAGTCTTACGTTAGTTTGTGAATATTGTTATTATTTATAGAGCGGCCGTCTTTAACCTGTTATTAATTATATTAAAATTAAAACTTTTTATAGTAATATTAATTTTTATAAATATCTTATTATTATTATCTATTAAATTAAATTTATCTAAATAATTACCACTTTAATATAGCTTTTTACTATTAAATATATTTATGGGAAAGTCTAATATATATAAGACTTTTTTTAGTATTATCTGCGTGCTTTTATTAAAAGTTAGAGTTACTGTCTCTATATAAGTTAGATAAATGTTCTCTGCCCTTGTTTTTATCGCGTGGGTGCTGTTAATCTCTGTAAAGTCTCTATTATTAAACTATTTAGAGTTATTAATAATATAGATATTTACTTTTATATTTTATAACTAACTTAAGTCTTTAGTTATTAAAAATTAACTGAATAATTATACTATTATTATGGTCGAATTATATTTACTAAATTTCTTATAATTTAAGTAAATCTCTTTAAAAGCTACTTATTTTAATTAAACTAAATAAATTTGCGGACTTATAGTTAAGGCTTTTATAGTATTTTTCTTATTTATAACTTTATTAGGTTTTGACTTGCTTGATTTTTTGTTGTCTTTTTGTGTAATATTTATAGTCTTATCCTTTTAGTAATCGACTATAATATAGCTAAGTTTATTATAGGACTAGTATAAGCCGGGGATTTTTTACTTTAAGTTTCTACTTTTTATAGAAGTTTTACTTTTTGCTAATTTTTTAGTTATTTTTTTGGCTTTTAGTAATTAAACGACTATTAATTTAGCTTTGCTATAGTTAACTTATATCTTATTAACTAAGTCTATTATAAGACTGTCTAACGAGAGATTAGTATTGTGGCGTAAATACGCGCGGTTCTTTATAGCCTATTCCGACAACTTCTTTTCTATATTTTAAATAAACGTAAAAAGAGCTTTTTTGTTTAAATAGCTTGCGCCAGCGGCGCAGAGCTGAATAATTAACTTGTTGAACTGTGTAATATACGTAGAAGTATTGTTTTTTAATAAGTAGGAGTATAGTTAGATTTATAGTTGACCCCTGAGCACTAAGTTATTATCTATATATAGCTAGTTTAGTGTCTCTTAAACTTTTGTTGTCTCTTGAACATAAATAATAATAAATAATAGGCTTTTTGTAAGATTATATTTTATTACAGCCTTTATCTATAGATTATTAATTTTATCTAAATAATTATTAACTATAAAGTTATAGGTTTTAAGGGTTAACAATAATTAGGTTAACTAAGTAATTTAATTTATAGATTCTTTTAGAAAGTATTTCTTAGGTAGTTTAAACTTAAAGTTTTTTAAGTGGCTGATCTCTACTGTGGTTACGCTCCTTTTACGGCCACTAGGTGAGATGTTTTTTATTATAATATCTAACTTTAATAGCAAGCTTTACCATAGAGTTACTATCTCTTTAGTGTATATATTTTTATAAATACGACTGAAAAACAGTAATAGTAGGGCAGTTAATAAGACTACTATAAGAAAAAAAAATATTAATCTCTTTAGCTTTTTTTTTTTTGTTAATAAGGTTAACTTTGTTGTCGATCTTATTTTACTCTATAATACTATAATCTTATTATAAAGTATTTACTACTACTTATTAATAGACTTTATGAACTTATAAAATATTTCTATTAACTTAGATATAGTTAGTTTAAGGTTTTTACTTTTATCTATTTTAATAAAGACTATTGTGATAAATACTAGGCTAGTAAAAAAGGTTTTAAATTTATTTTATATTAATAATAAAATCTTTTTGCGTTATTATCACTTAAATCTAATATATAAAAGTAAATAGGTTATATTATTATATGATAATAAAGTTTATATAGATATACTCTACGAGTATAGATAAATAGCAGTGTAAGTGATTAACTAAACTATAATCCCTGCTATTAGAGATAAACTACTTTATATAGGTATATTGCCTTGTATAGGTTTATTATCTATGTTTTTAGTTATATATTTAATTATCCCGTGGCTTGGCCGTATTCGGCCCGCCAGGTGTCTGTATATAGTTACACTCAGCTAGGCCCTTACGCCACCCTTTATTATTTGCGCCCTTATACATTTGATAATCACAGTGATAAGCATAGTCGTTAAGTTTTTATAAAGGAACATAGTATGTAATAATAGACTTTTATTCGGAAAGTTGTATATTTGCACTCCTATACTCCTCCTTACCCTCACTCTCTTACTCTAAGCCCACTCTTAAGTCTCTTTTTTATTTAATAGTTTATTTAATAACCTTTTTAACTTTTTTAAAGTATTTAGTATAAACTTAAATATATTTAACTATTTTTTTAATAAAAATTTTATTTTTAAAAATATTAATAGATTTTTTAAAAATATT
>JAOWMA010000449.1:0-33859 GCA_025962755.1 Colletotrichum tropicicola
CCCCCCCCCCCCCCCCCCCCCCCCCCCCCCCCCCCCCCCCCCCCCCCCCCCCCCCCCCCCCCCCCCCCCCGCCGCCCGCCCCCCCCCCCCCCCCCCCCCCCCCCGGGCTGTAAATCTTGTCCCCGTCTTTGCTGCTATTTCCAGATTCTGCCCCGGGATCCCTGAAAGCGGACGGACGGGCGGGCGGCGGTTGCTGAATTTCATTGTTGCTTCTGACCGCCCGCTCAACTGAGCCTCCTGCAGTGGTCGCTGAATTCCGATCGATCGATGGAGGTGGGATGGTCCAGAGTTTCCCAGCCAACTTTTTTCCTCCCTCTTCCTTTGGCTCGGAAAGAAGCAGGCGACAGACACCTTATTCTGACCGCGGGCTCGAAGGTAGATACCTGCTCTGCCGTCCTGTCCTGCCAACAAATCAGGTCCACGGTAACAACAACAACAACAACAACAACAACAACATGGACGACACGGACAACGCACCTTCTCTCCTCAGCTAGCTGCTCGCGGCTTGTCTGGGCGGCTGGTCCGTAAAAGCTGGTCTTCGTATCATTGAGAAGAAGGGCTGCCCCTGACGTGCAAGATAGCAACAAAAATGCAAGGTACGTTCGTGGTTGCGGAAATGTGCGTGTTTGAGCAGGTTACCTTGGGAGTTCAGTTGGGCCTGGGTGCGTACCTCCTTCCTCGAGCGCCTGCCATATGATGCACTAGTGGGCTAAATGGCGGGGTACTGTGGGTTCCCCAAAACAGATCATTCTGCACGGTGCGCCCCAGAGCAATGACTTACTGTATGACCACCAACCACACCTACCTAACCTCAGGTAGGTACCTTAGGTACCTTACACACCAGACGGACCGGGACACCACACACACACACGTCGCAGCAACACGCAGCGCAGCGCCGCCGCCGCCGCAGCACCAGCACCAGCACCAGCACCAGCACCACAACCACAACCACAACCACGGGCAGGGCCAAGTACATGAGGTGGACGCCCCTACTCCCGCGGTGCCGGCATCGAGCATCAGCATCCCTGCTGGGGTGTTCCAGGGAATACGTCGCTCGTGACTGGCTGAATGGCGGCAGCAGCACCGTCACCGAACCAGCTGGTTTCGTCAAGCCAGAATATAAAAGTCGACGCCGTCGTGACTTTCCTGCTCTGCTGCTCCCCCCCCTAGCTCTTGGTTGTCAAATCTGTTCAATGCTTCTACTCAGCCCGCAACTCAGTTCCATGAACACTCTCCTACTGCCCGTCACATCCAGCGCGTTGCAACAACACCCGATTCCCACAGCAGCCCAGCCCCAGAAAGCAGCTTCTCCTTATCCTTATCTCCAGTCTCCAAAGCTGTATCCGTACCTAATCCGTAAGTGGCCCCCCGTTAATTGTCCCCCCAGCTCCGTCGTCATTCCCTTCCATCTCTGTCCTGTACTACGCTACGCCGTACCTACCTGCCCCCGATCCGCCTGGCTGCCCTTCCCGCCCCTTCCACCCCCCCCAGCCGCGGCAGCTCGTCCAATGCTCTGCTGCACATTGTCAGCACACCACCTCCTCCAGCCCGCCCAGCTGTTGGGGAAAGCTGGCGGGGCCCACCCGGTCTCGTCTCAGCCGGCCTCAGCTATCACCACCACCCATCGAGATTAGGGAGGGCAAGGCGATGGATGCACTGCTGCAAGCCTCTTACCTGTACGGAGTACTCTATCACGCACGATACGACGCCGTCTTATCACTGCAAGAGCCCCCATCACCACGATTGAGTCCAAAACTCAAACGCAGTCCCGCCGTCCCTCCACTTGGTGCTCGTCTTCCCGCCCCTGCCTTGCTTGTCAATTTACCTTATCCTGTCTCTTCCAGCCTGTTATCTTGCATTCAGCTGTCACCCTGCTGTCCGGGGGAGAAAAGGCGAGAAAGAAAGGAAAAAAACCAGGGCCATCGAGATAGACGGTTAGACGGAGCCGGCCCGGGCCAGTGACTTGCGCTCTGCTTTGATACACCGCCAAAACCACCTGCTAACCGCCGCCTTTAACGTTCTCCAGGTTCCCACCACTGCCCCAACGTCGCCCGGGCCTGTATAGCACAATCTTGCCGCTGTCTTACCACGACTCGTAGCCACCTCGAGTATCCTCACCCCGCTAGCCATCGTCCTGCTCCTTGGCTTCCTTTTCAACACACCATCACAACCACACACACACACATACACAGACAATATGTCTACCGCATCAGTACAACCGCCCGTCATCCCTCCTCGTCCCTCTAGGAGTCAGGACAAGGAGGAGAACACGAATACTTCGTCCCTCCCCAAGATTCCTCCTCGCCCCATCAAGCGCTTCGAACGCTCCATCTCCCCGAATCCCGATCGCTTCGCGCCCTCGCCTCTCAACGAGAGCCCCTTTTCCAAGAGCCCCAAGGCCACTCGCTCCTCGCCTAGCAATGGGTTCCTCTCTTCGGAGCCTGTCCACCGCCCCGGCAGCGTGTCTATGCCCTCTGTTGGCGAGGAGGGCAACGAGTACGATGTCGTCAACGAGGTTGTCGCCAAGGCGCACCCGAAGGCGCCCTCTTCGCCTGAACACACCCGCTTCGCTGCGGAGGACCTCAAGCTTCACGCTCCCAAGCCCACCGTCCCGGCCCAGAGCGCCAAGCAGAGGGTTCAGGCCGTTACTCGCACCGATTCCGACAAGGCCGCCTCGTACGGTATCGGCAAACCCAGCAGCGACGAGACTCGGCCTAGCAGTCTCAGGAAGAAGGCCAGCTCCAGTCAAATGTCTACAAAGTCGGAGAGCGTCTTCGGCGAAGAGGAGCATGGCATCCCTGAGATTGGTCAGCGCGTGCCCATGAACCCTCACCTGGGCGATGTTCAGGCCCCGTCTCCTGCGCCGGGCTCTGTTGCCGCCGAGGCCCTGAGGTCGGGAACCCCTCGTCACCATTCCCGCAAGCACAGCTCGCGCGGTTTCAACGAGCTTCCTCCTGGCAGCTACGGTCTTCATGGCCACAGCTCCGCGCTCCCTACCGACAAGCTCGAAAGGGCTTGGTACGAGAAGCACCCTGACACCCTGAGGAAAGATTGCTCCACTCAGCTGCACGATCGTCAGAACGACTATGCCATGAGCAGTACCGACCTTAACAAAATCGTCAAGGAGACGCACAGCCGAGGTTCTGGAATGGGTAAGCGGTTGCATCCACGAGGATTTCGCACACTGGCTAAACTTCATAGGCACTTCCGCTGCGTACGCCGGCACTCCCAGCGAGGAAGTCGGCTACCACGCTTCCGAGGAGTACACGTCGCGCATGTCTTCGCCTCGCCCGCAGTCAAGGTCTCCCGAGCTCCAGCGCATCAAGTCTCCGTTGAGCCCGCTCAGGGACTCGCACCCCGACGTTGCCATCTCGACCCCGGACAATGCCGTCAGCGAAGACGGCACTGTCCACGTCGATGAGTCTCACAACCGTCGCAGAAGCTTCGTCTCTCATGATCCTGGCCACGAGAGCAAGTACAACACCCCCATTCTGGCGGAAGATGAGCAGGTGAAGGACACCCACCCGTATGACCTGCAGCCGGCGGTTGAGCCCCCGCCGGAGCGCTCCGGCAGCGCTTTCGAGATTGAGAAGGCTCCGAGCCGGCCCACCAGTCGACCCACCAGCATTTACAACAACCACTCACAAGTAGAATTGACATCTACCCCACTGGAGGACGTTGAAGAGTACGAGCCACTGTTCCCCGAGGACGGAAAGGACGCCAAGAAGTCCGAGGCCGAAGCGAGTACATGGAAGCCCCGTCACAAGTTCCCTAGCAAAGACGTCTGGGAAGACGCTCCCGACAGCGTGAACTACACCGCCGAAGTGTCGACACCTGAACCGACAGAAAGCGAACGACCCAAGTCCCGAAGACGCTCCGAACCGCGTACCGAAACCCCCGCACACGCCTTCGCTCGGAAACAGGAGGAGCTCGCCGAGCAGGAGGCCCGCGGACTGGATACCAAGGAGAAGAAGCCACTTTCTCTCCCCGTGCAGCAAACTAAGCAGCAAGAGACTCGTCCAGGGATGGCCAACCGTTTCCCAAGTCGCGATGTATGGGAAGACGCTCCCGAAAGCCTAATGCATGAGGCTGTTGTCGACACTCCTGAGCCCGAGGACACTTCTGCCGATAAACCCCAGATCCCATCTCGCCCCCAAAAGAAGGGCTCGGAATCGAGCGCCACCTCGGAACGCCCTACT
The DNA here is from genome assembly GCA_025962755.1 of Colletotrichum tropicicola. Lineage (NCBI taxonomy): Eukaryota > Fungi > Ascomycota > Sordariomycetes > Glomerellales > Glomerellaceae > Colletotrichum > Colletotrichum tropicicola. The sequence goes on from JAOWMA010000449.1 coordinate 4,200, forward strand.
GTCCCCGACCGACCCAGGCCGAAACAAACATCTAGCGACGACAAGATGAGGCCGGTGGTGTCAGACAAGCCCAAGCCCCAAATCCCTGTCCGTCCTTCCAAGGCCCTTCCGTCGGGTGTTGACTCCAAGGAACAAGATGCGGCTTCCAAGCAGAAGCCTGCCGTCCCCGTTAGGCCTGTTGGCGGTAAGATCGCAGCTCTCCAGGCTGGCTTCATGTCAGACCTGAACAAACGTCTCCAAATTGGCCCTCAGGCCCCAAAGAAGGAGGAACCGCCTGCGGCTGAGATAACTGAGGAGAAGGAGAAGGCGCCCCTTTCTGACGCCAGGAAAGGACGCGCCCGCGGCCCCCAGCGCCGGGCTCCCGCTAAGGCCGCGGCCCCTGTGGCCGAGTCTAAGTCCTCGGGCCCAACACTGTCGTTTTCTCCTCTCAGGATATGCTGGAGCATTGGCGACAGCGGTGTTCTCGAGGTTAACGATGGATTCAAGACAGAACCTGTTGAACAGGTGGTCGCTAAGCCTGAGAACATGCTCTCGGAAACCAAGGAGGAAGTTGAGCCTGTCGTCGCAACAGAACCAATCGAGACTGAGCGGCAGGCAGAGGCCCAGCCTATACCTCAGGAGCCGATCGAAGACGAAAAGGCCGAAGCCAAGGTTGAGGCTCCTGCCGCAAACGACGCTGAGGCGAAGGCGCCAGAAGAGGAGGTTAAGACGCTCGCCGCCAACATGGTCGGCGAGTCTGTTGTCGAGGCTGCCGTCGAAGAGAAGAAGGACGCAGTTGAGCCCGTTGCGGTTAAGCAGACGGGTGGCGAAGAAGCTTAATAGAGATGCCGTGGCTCACACGGCACGAGAGTGAGTATGCGTTAGCGGCATCAAGCGGAGAAAAGCACTAGACAGACTCTCTGTTTGCGTTTGATGGTTTCTCTTCCTTGGTTTGATGGTTCTCGGGTCATCCAACTAGTTTTTACGTTCTCTAACTTTGCCGTATGGCTCTGCAGCGTTTTGTTGAATAGGTAGCAATCTGATACTGCGTTCGGTTGTCTCTTTCTCGAGAGAGGACAGCGTACCGCCTCTACGCGTCGGCTTGTGGATGATATCTAACATAGCCTGGTGCGTGATGTTGTCGACTGTAAGCATGGAGGTAATTGTGATAACTAACAACAGTACCTCGTCAACTAACCTTCGTGTCATGTCCAAGTGACTTATGTTGGTCACATCGGTCGGACTAGGCTGATGGCGAGTTACTCGCGCTGCAGACGCTTGCTATCGGTGATTGTGAGGCATGTAGGTGCTGGTTGTGACAGGCGGTGCAGTTAAGAATAGGTATTAGTAGTTGGCATATCATATGTGGCGTGTATAAGCGGCCCCAGCCATGGACGTCTCGTAGCAGCGCGCTTACGACGTGTAGCGTAGTAGTAATAGTCGTAGTCGAGATATCATTTATAACCCTAAAGTAACCATCTCTTGCAGCGACTTCTGACAAGGCCTGACAAATTATGAGACGTGAGACGCCGACTACAGATCCGCATGGTCGCTGTTCAACGTCAAGACTCCTGGTTACCACGATTCATATCCCCACATCGCGGGGCGGGCGGGAGTTGTGTTGAGTTCACGATGCTTCCAGGCCCGGTGGGATAAAAAATTGGAGCGGTTTAGGGCAAAGATCCAGGATAGTAAAACCAAAAAAAAAATAAAAGGATTGGTATTGTTCTCCACAACCTGAATCGAACAGGTGACCTTTCGATCATCTTGGACGGTGAAACCATTACAGTCGAACGTGATGAACCAACTACACCATGCGGAGATGACCGGTCGAGGGCCGGGAGGGTCTCATGTGGGCTGGCGGAACAGGCAAGAGTGTTCGCGGGGCCCTCGACAGGGGCCCGCGGGGGGGCGAAGCCGCCGTTAGGATCCTGTCGAAGGCTGTATGGGTAGACGCCCAAGGGTTGAGTTGACGTTGGAGAAGATGTCATGGTGTTGTTGTGCAGCTCACAGAGCTGTAGGATGGTTGTCGGTATACGTAGTCCGAAGTTGGTCTGCTAGTGGCTGCTGCAAACCTCAAACAGGTAGGTATCGTTGATCGTCACAGGCAGCTCGGCAAGACGATGTATGATGTTTTTAACAACGCTCTGGCAATTCATAGGAACTCGACTGCCATTCGCCAGGAACATTGCCAGGGCAATGGCGGGATTTACGTAGCTGGGCGGCAAAGATCTCTTGCTTTCGTCAGTCGCACACGTGTGCCCGCGGCCTTGTCTCTCTCGTTCATCCGTGGAGTGTTCGTGTCGCGTTGAGGGGTCCTCTTGCCGATGATGGCAATCGGGAGTGTTGACCGACGAGGGTGGACTCGAGAAATCTCAAGCAACCCTTCCGGACAGTTTCGACTTTCGATACAGCAGCCGACTAGATTGGTTGTCTCTGCCAAGTGCTGGCCAGATCTAAGAAAGGACGAGCTGAGGCTTGGAAGGAGGCTCTTGTCGGGGTTACAAAGCTTACAAGGGGGCAGGACGAACAGCGAAACTCGGGCTCTGCGAATGCTGTGCTCTTAATGACCGCAGCTCAATGATCTGGTGCGGAGACCCCCGAGTACCTGGACGTGCTTTGGGTGAATACACACACAGTGAAAGGCAAACGTCGGTCGGTGTTGGACATTTTCGCGTGGTGATGTGCGGTCAACTGAATGCGGAACTCGTTGGATTCAATGTTATTCAATGTTAGAAGTGACGAAAGAGACTCCCAAGCATCCCGTCCTAGGCCGCCAGTTCGGCTTCTTTATATTCACATTCATCCTGTGCTTAGTCCGTCAATTACAGCGCACCAAAACCCAGGAAGCCGCTGCAACGCTCCCAAGTCTACGACAGTCATATACAAGGCATCAATGTCCAAGAGCGCGTGGTAAATCATCAGGTTATCTGAAATGTCTATTGAGCCAGCCAATCCTTGTAGAAGACATTGGCGAGTCTCACATGTGTATATACAAACCTCAAACCCGTCCCAAACTCCTAGCCCATATAACACTGGGAAAACACTGGGCGTCCTATTTCTCTACCGTCTCTCGAGGGAACAAGGTCGGATCTAGGAATCGCCGTCCGTGGTACGCGCGCAGTTGACATACTCTGTCAAAGCTGTATCAGTTCCATGTTCCCTTCCCTGGTAGCATCCCGAGTGAACCAATGCCTTACCTGTACATGATTTTTCTCCAAGTCCATAATCAACTCCGTTAACATGCGTGAGACACGAGTCTCCATAAAAATCGCTGTGAGTATTCTATCCAGTTCAAAAGGCGCCGGGTGTGTTTTCCTCAAATCTCCAAGTGTTACGCCGATAAAGATCTGACGCCGTCGAGAATAGGAGATGCGCGAGCCAGTCGTCGAAAAATCAGACGGAACCTCTCACGCCGTACGGTCGTAAGTCCGTTCATCAATGAGACGACGATTGCTCCCCACGCTGCCGTACAGCATCTCCATAAGCTTGCCCTTCTGGCGCGTGCGGACGCCTTCGAGGTACCCGCCGACGTCCTCGAGCCCGCGGATCTGGTCATCGAGCGTGATGGTGCTCGAGTTGACGGACCTCACCAGCGGGCTGACGAGCTTGCGCCGCAGGTTCTCGAGGTTGGCCTTGAGGGCCATGAGCTTGCCGTTGTGCTCGATGAGAATGCTCTTGTTGCGGACCGTCTTCTCACGCACGTTCTGCAGCAGCAGGCGGTTGCGCTCGTACTTTGCGACCTCGGCCGCGTTGGCGCCCAGGATGCGCGTCCATAGCGAGGAGAGCAAGTCGGCGTGCATGTCGTCCTGGGCCGAGGCCTCGCGAACGACGGTGCGAGCGAGGTTGAGGAACTGGTGGTCGATGGCCTCGAAGAGAGCAAAGAGTGCGAGCGAATGCTGCAGCTCCGAGTTGATGGCGTCCTCGAGCACGGTGAGGAACTCGTTAAAGGTGCGCTGGAGCGTGAGTTTGGTGCGCTGCGGATTGGACATGCCGAAGATGTAGGTCGAGAGGGAGCCTAGGCGGGTTGGTGCGCCGACGGGATCCTCGAGAACGCCAGCTTGCGAGAGTATGTTGTGTATGTTGTCAAAGGCGGCAGTGAAGGGCGAGGACGGGAGGTGTTGGACCTGGGACAGTTCCCTGCGGGCCCAGTCCATGACGATCAGGATACCGTCAATGTCGCCGTCGACGTTGGCAAAGAACTTTGTAAGCTCAATGGCCAGCGTCTTGAGGCTGTCGCTGAGGTCGTCCAACTCCTTCACAATGATAGGCGCCGAGGTCATGTTGCTAGAGCGCACACTCTCGCCGAGATCCCACACAGCGACACCCGTGGCCTGCAAATCGCCGACCTGCGATGCGCCATTCTCGGAAAAGTAGATGAGCGGCTCGAATGAGCGCGCGATGCCCGCCACCTTGACCAGGTCAGGGACGGGCTGTTGGGCGGCGGGCTGAAAGAGGTTCCGGACCGCGCTCACGGCAAAGACGGCGATCAGAACGGAGAGGATAGTGGACGACCATGAGTGAGTTACGAGGCGCCACTTTGAGCGGAAGAAGTGGACGACTGCTTCAATTGGTTCTGTGCGCTGTTGGACTTCTGCGCGCAATGCAAATCGAATATCTGCTAGAGCATTAGTCGCATTCCAAAACCTCGCCGAGATGATGATCTCAGACGGGAGACAAGAGGACCCATACAATTCTCTTGATTCAGAGTTCCCTCGGACGGGCTCGTCTCCTTCCACGGAATCTCATCCAGCTTGATCGTTGTGTTGTCTATCTTGGGCTCGGGACTTGGCGACCGGCCCTTGTCCGGGCTCATGCTGCCCGTCGGTAGCCTCGTGCGAATGGCCCTGCGCAGCACATCCTCGTCCTCGTCGTCGGCACTGTCGTACTCGGGACTCGACTCCCTAGACTTGGCGAAGCGCGACCGGGGGAAGCCGCCTAGGATGTCCTCACTCCGCCGCCAGAAGCCGCTGTCGCGGCTCCCGTTTCCGAGGCGGCGCCAGGCCGGAGGACTGTAGCCACCGGCGGAGACTGAGTTTTCGGGGTCCGGGCCCAGGTCGCTCTCTGTGTCCTCTGACCGGAACCCCGAGTGATGCGACGGGTAGCCGAACAAGGGCGGCGGCGGCGGCTGCATCCTCTGCTGGTTCGGGGGCGGGGTCGTCGGCTCGAAGTCGCCCAAGGATGCGTCTAAGTGATCGAGGGGATCGAACGTCGGCGGCGGAGGAGGCATAGTCGCCATCATATTGGTGGTAGTAGCGGTGTTGCTGGTGGCGATGGCGGCTGCGACTGACGAGTGCGCCGCTGGCTTCGGCGGCGAAGGGTGGTGCCGGGAGGGCCTTGTAAGTCGGAGGGGGTGGGAGCGACGGGAGCGGCTCGACGGGCTCTGCAGCGGCGGACGTCGTCTTTGTGCGACTGGTGCGCTTGAAGTAGCTAAGATTCGGGAACAATGTCGGCTTCCAGGAAACCTGGACGATGTACAGGTAGAAGAAGACGAAGGATAGGGTCAGGGTGGCGACGTATGTGCTGGGAGCGATGGTGATGCTCAGCAGGGAAACGTTGTTGTTGACGGTGACCAGCGACGGCATGGAAAGCATATCAGCTGGCCGAGAGCTTTGCGGGCGCGCTCGCTCTCTTGGGTGCTGGTCGCAAGTCGGGTTTGCGACAGATAAGATAGACTTCTTGGCTCGGAGAGGTAAGGTACAGGTATGTAGGTAGGTAGGCAGGGGACTTTTGGGTTTCACGTATGCGCGCGGGCTGGCGGTCGGGGGTCGTCGGACAGACGGTGAAGTTGCGGTTGGTGAGTGGGTTGGGGTGACAGTCGGGCCCAGTCAGGTACAGATGAGAGCCAACGCATTCGGGATTGGGATGCGAGTTGTGTGAGAGAGAGAGCGAGAGAGCGTCGAAAAAAGTACAGAGTAGATTTGGAGGTTTGGTTTGGTCTAAGGTAAGGTGAGGTAGACAGGTAGGTAGGTATGGTAGAACGGACCCAGCCACTGGGGATTCACACACACACACAAGAGACAGACAGAGAGACGTCGCTCAACGAGACGAGACGAGTGACCTAAGGGCCGCAGGAAGCATAAAAAGCGGGAAGATGCAAGAGCGGCATCCAATGCCTTTTGGTTTTGGTTTGGAGAGGAGTGGGATGAGGAAGGGGGGGAGGGGGCGTGACCGCCCATACCGTCGTCCTTCTCTTTTTCTATCCTGCTGCTGGAACCACTGCATCTGCTGCGTTTGCGCACCCACCCGTACCACCTCGCGGCCAGTTGAATTCGAGAGGTTGGGGAGCTCCCGTACCCACTTGCCAGGCGTGAGTCCCTCGACCAATCACTGGTCGAGTCTGTCAAGGGAGCGGCCGAAGTTCAGGCCCCGGATTGGCCGGAGTGGGGACGCTCGACGTCGACGGGAGTGCCTGAGCAGGGTACGTACCGTGCACCTCAGTTGAATGGGCGACAGGGAACACACATCTGGACGCTCTCTCGCACCCCCCCGTCTATTCTTGTCTTTGCTGCCGACTCCCTTCCCAGCCTGTGCGCCGCGCTGCTGCTCAGGGGCGCATCGTGTCGCGTCGAGAGGTCGAGAGAGACAGAGGGAGTCGCGTTTTGGGGAAACCGACGTGCGTGTCCCTCCAACGTTTAAGTGGTTGCATGCTAGTCACGGGACCGATGGACGGACCAGAAGGGAAGGCGGGGTCGCTCTCAACGTAAACAAACACAGAGCTGCGCGACACTCAGTGGCAGGTCGGGACCATCCGATTCGACGGCGCCGCCAACGGCACGCGGCCAGGGACCCTCTGACTGGACCGAGACGACGCTGCACCTTTTGGGTTGTTTATCCCTTCAACTTGCCGACTTCCAAAACACTCTCTACAAAAGTAGAGACGTGGGCCCCAGAAATCCAACTGAGCTGGCCCCAATCGACGAGACTCGCTCATGGATGTATCTTATCACCCCGCACCCCCCGGCCCACTCACCGAGTCCCGTCACCAAATCAACCACGCCCAAAGGGGGCCCCCTTGCGGACGCCCCATCTCCTCGTCGAGTCACTCGATCACGACTGTGACAGACGCCTGTTCGAACTCATGGGTAGACATACCCGGACCCCTTTGCTTGCACTATGCAAGCGATCAAGGTGCATAAGCACGTCAGACACGGCCTGTCCTGCTCCAGCTACCCAGCACCCAGGCTTGTCGAGTTGGCACTCCTTTTCATTCATCCTCCCTCGTCCATCACTCGTACTCGAGACAAGACGCAACCCGGGATAGAAACTTGCTTCTGAATTTTCTGCTATGCCGCTTTTGTGACAACGTAAAATACCAAACTCCTATAATGAAAAAGTCGAGACGTCATGCGTGGCTTGTGTCTAGGATAACCCACGACTTCCTTCTCCCGCTCCCAACCATGTGCGCTGCGCCGCAAGGCAACCGTCCGCCATAGTTGACATGATTAGAACAAACAAAGCAATCACTTCACCGTCCGTTATGAGCTGTTCCTCCGGTTCTGCAGCTCCCGCGGCAGCCGCGCCACCAGGTCGGCCGACGACGGCCTCCTCACATCAGGTAGCCGCCCTGAAAGCCTGCGCTTCGGCGCCGATGGCGTCTAGTCAACCTTCGCGTTGGCTAGGCTTTTGGCTCCCGGCGTATTCAGCATGTTGACCTGCTTCATAGGCCTCTTGTACTTGCTCTGTTTCCTGAGGCGCTTGCGAGCCACCATGACTGGTACAGAACTCTTAGTGACCAAATAGTTTGAAAACGACCCCAGAATGACGCTGCCGAGTGTTAGCAACCTATTCATCATCATCATCAAAAGCATGAAACTGTCGAAACTCACCCCTTGAGCGCACTGCGGCCGCGGCTGCCCAGGATCACCAGCGTCGGGTTGACCAGGTCGATGATCTCGGTAATGAGGTGTTTTGGGTTCTTGCAGTGCAGCACCTCCACGATTACTCGGACCTGCAGGCGCGTCTTACGCAGAAGTTTGGTCACCCGCTCCGAAATATCGTCCACTGCCCGGAAACGTTCCTCCTCGGCCCGACCACGCTCCCGGCTCGACGGTGCCGGCGACGGGGTGCTGTGAGAATCACCACTGTTCAAGGCTGACGCCCGGGGGAGATGGGGGAACATGGGCGCACTCGTCATGCCCGGCGGTTGTGATTTGGAGTTGGAAATGGCATTGATGGCAGCCGCCTGCTCCTTATGCGCCTTGGGCTCATCGGGAACCATAACCCCCTCGGTCGAGTAAATGCCCGTCTCCTCATCGACGCAGTACATGCAAATGAGGGTATCGCCATCTCGCAAAACTGTACCAATGGCCCATTCCAGAGCATGAGTCGACTCATCGCTAAGGTCCGTTGCCACCAGGTACTTTCTCAACCTGTGGTGTTCCTCTTCGGCTGCCTTTTGGATCTTGTCGTACTCGCCTCGGTAGATGATGCGGAGTGTCCGGGAGTGTTCATTCGAGTTCTGCGTGTTTGTGCTGGAGAAGGCCAGCCTTTGCGCTCGCTTAATGTCTGTGAGGTCCTCCTCGTCGTCGGAGTTGACGGCCGAAGCCGGCCCTGAGCCCGGCCCTTGATCAAATGCAGTCGTGGGATGGACACCGGGCTTCGATGGCTTGGCCTTCTCGCCTGTGGGGGTTGTGAGAGTGATGTGCGGTTCATCCAGCAGCGACCTGTACTGATACGGGGTTTGCTGAGAGCTGACTTCGATGCCTGCGAGCTGTTAGCACATCGTTCGTTGGCTTCTTGGAGTGGCACAACTCACGCTCTTCCTCGGCAGCGGCCAACAAGCTAAGAGTCTTGCGGTCACCCTTCTCACCTGCGTCGGGGGACTTGACACCGCTTTCCAGAGCACGAGGAGACATCTTACGCCCTCTCTGTTGCTCTTCATCAGAGAAACTGTGCTCCTCATCGCTGCTATCCTCCAGTTCTTCCCCGTCGGGGCTGAGGTAGTCCTTGGTCAGCCGGCCGGCACTACGATCCTCTCCGTTGGATTTCTTGCGCGTAGCCAGCTCCGAAAGACCACCGCCTGAGAAGGCCAGGTTGGCATCGGAGAGCTTGCGATAAGCCGTAGTGATGTCGACCACACGACCGTCGTCGAGAACGGCAGTGCCGGGAATCTGCTGGAAGCGACCGCTGACATTGGGCGAGCGGGAGCGCATGCCTAGCCTGCCGTGAGGAGACTTGGATTTGCTGCCCTGGCCTCGACTTGAACTCCTGCCGCTGGTCATGACGGGGTTGGTGGCGATGGAACCGTGGCGGGCCCTGTCGCCAGGAAGGACAATGCCAGGGATTTCGTTGCCGCGCATGACATCGGCCATGACACCAGAGGATTTCTTCCCGCCCTGGGTGTTGCGCTTCGGCATGGCTTGGCCGATGTTGTTTGTAGAAATATCGGAGAACTGGTAGTCGGAAGTGGGATCCAGCCGGTTAATGGGAGCGCGCGGGCCAAAACTGGGCTTCGGGCCGGAATGGGAGTCGGAGAAGGTTCGAGGGTGAGGGGCGCGAGACTCTACGGGGGAACTGGGGCCGGCGCTGGCGACCTGGGTCGGAGGAGACGTGTCGATGTCGAGCATACTCCTGATCGGGGGTGGAGGGGCGTCGATGTCGAGCATGCTGCGCACCGGTGCAACTGTCGTTCTGGTAGGGCTCTTCAGGCCACCATCGTCGCCGACATCCAGCATACTCCTCATAGGAGAGCGAGGCGAGGTGTAGGGCGACGGGGAGCGGGCGGAGACGGGAGAGCCTGTATTCCAGCTGGGCCGGTTGGCAGTACCCTCGAGCAGGGCCAGCACATCCCTCCTCTCCTCGTCCAGCATGGCCTCCATGCTCATAGGTTGGCGCGACATGTTGGAAGGTGTCGCGAGTTGCTCTGCGCTCTCGGCGGCGGGCGTGCGGATTCGGCAGCGGTCGTTGGGCTCTTTGTCCTGTCGGCTAGGCGATTGCGGGGCGGGTGTAATGGGTGCGAGTGGTGATGCTCTTGGTAATGGGTGCTGAAAATGGAATACGGGTATCTGGATCGGTGCCAGGCAGTATGTGCAGTGGTTTACCTAGCGGGGGATGATTTTGCGATGTTGACGTGGGCGGTGCAAGTTGGACGGCAGAAACAGCATCGTGTAGTGGCAGCGAGAGGGTCGGCGGAGGCTTCTTAGATCATGGCTCCGGGGGACCAGACCTGGAATGCGGGAGGCGGCGCGCTGTGTCCAACCTGCCAAGACCAACAGGAGAAGGGATAACAGGAAGCAGGAGAAGTAGCGGGAAGTTGGCTGGTTAAGGTGCTAGGTAAGGTAAGGGCAGAGAAGCGGACGAAGGTGCGCGCACACGGAGTGTCAAGTAGGTAGGTACCTAGGTAGCCAGCGGTGGTTGTGGTGGTGGTGGTGGTGGTGGTGGACAGGCGGTAGCGGTCGCAGGCTGGGAACATCCAATGCACAGCGACCGGGCAGCGACAAGGAAGGTGGGGAAAACGTGGATTGCGAGGTGGAACACTGAGTGGGAGGGTTCAGGTGGAGAGGAGGGATCGGGGAGGGGTAGGTGCTCCGTTTTAGCGTGCCGTGTGGTCGACTGGCGGCGCAACCCAATGGAAAGCGACGGGCGCGCCCACGACAGGCAGCGTGGGCGTGCCGTACAGTGCCTGAATTGTCACCTGGCCCCTTCCAGCGGACGGATCCATCGAAATGGACTGGACGGGGGAGGGCCTTATCCCGCCGTGGCCCTTGTTCTCAGTTCCAGTTCCAGTTCCAGCCCAGCCCAGCCCAGCCCCGTTGTTGGGCCCAAAGAGTGACCCGGTCTCTCTCTCTCTCTCACCTCTTTCTGTCCCTCTCTCCTGTCTCCCACTCGCGAGTCGCAATGGGGGTTCTCATGCCCGAGTGGCGGGAAAGCTGTCCCCGGGCTGCCTCGCAAACTCAATCAAAAGATGGGACGCTGCTCACGCGGTTCGCCCCAAGTAAGTCTGCTGATGTCGGCACGGAGGCACGACATGGACATGCAAAACGTCCAAAGTGTGCAGTGCAAGTACTCCGTACACTACCTAGGTACCTTACCTACTGAGTACTACTTACCTTAGGTAGGTAGGTACACTCAGCCTCACAGCTCTGACCGAGGGTCCGCACCCACTGCGAGTACGTACCCGAATCTGTGTGCTTAAAACAAAAACAACGGGGAAACACCTGAGATCTGGGGACCACTCACGGCATGTCTCGAACCTCGAATGAGATCTGCTGCCTCCGAAGCCAGAAGAGAATCTGTAGCACACGTGTTTACCAAGTACTTGAGGTGAGGTGCCTTAGGTACCCGTAACTAAGTATCTAGGTATTATTGTGGATGTAAACAAAAAACCCAAATCAGAGTCGGTGACGCATTCCCGTTATCCACAATCCCTTTTTTTTTTCTTTCCTTTCATCGTGCGTTTCCTTTCTCGTGCTCGCGCTACCCACTCCCGTCGTTTCCTCAGGGACCTCATCACACCTCACCTTACCCGCGGGCCCCGTTCTGCAGAGCCCCTCCAGAGTCTTGGGTCCTCGGTGCTCCCGTCTTCGCCCTTTCCTCCGTACTTTGCCGGCGGCGGGGAAGGGACGCATTCCAATGGCAACCGAAAAAAACGACCGCACCACCGCACAGTGCGCGGCCAACAGTGCGATGACGACGCCGGTGTGTATTGCCAAGCTGTCCGGCCTCTTGGCGATGAGAATTTGGCCGCTGTACACCGTGTACGGTGCTGGACAAGCCGGCCCATCGGAAGAGGACCACCGGCTGAGGAGCGGGCCCAGAACTGAGCGCCGCTCCGGAGGTCATCCAGGACGTCACCCTGGCTGTGGCCTTTGTCTTTGGCGCTCTCGGTGTTTTCGTCATATGAGCGTCCTTAGACGCTGCGGTTCTGGGGTAAGGCGAGGAGCTTGAGTTACCGGGCGGTGGCTGAGCCGGCAAGCCGTTGATGGCTTGCATCGTGATTGAGGTTGCATGTGGGCTTGCCAAAGTCGTCCGCCACGCTTCTGGATTATGCTTTTCTGCCTGGAGGCCGCCGTTCTCTCAAGGTCAACCGTCTCGAGCCGAGGCACTTCTCCGATGAGGCCTAGCCAGATCCTTCTCCCCTCAAGTCGCCTTGGGCAACGTATTCTGAATGTGACCTTTGGACGACAGGCGGGTTATGCTATGCTCACGCCATGGTACAAAAGACACCAACAATGAGGACCTGATCACATCGTCCACACGACGGTTCCGACCACTCCAGCGGTGACATCTTGCCAGGAGGCTCCTCTCGAGCTCTAATAGTTCCTTGGAATGATATAGTACAATATACAGCTTTGCTACATTGGGTTTTTTTTGCTTCTCCACTCCTTTCCACAGACCCCTCATTACTTGCTCTTGTTGGTTTGCTTGACCGGTTTGACGGTCAAGTTGGCACGGGTCGCCGTGCCCAGCTTGTGCAAACTCAGACGCTTCTCCCACACGGGCGACCTGCCCTCGACGACGGCAATGATCTCCTCAGAAAGTCGGTGCGCGAACTGCGTCCGGCCGGAACCCTTGGAGGGCTTCTTGTTGACGACGTCCAGAATCCACTGGAACGCCGCCCGTCTTCTCTGACGAACCCTCAAGGGATGGGGAAGCTCGAGGGGCCGACCACCACCCGCACCACCCGGGATGCGGTTGATCTTGACCAGGGGCGCCACCGAGTCGACGGCCAGCGTGATGTATAGCACAGGGTTGAGTGGCAGGTGGACCGGCGGCGGTGCGCCGGGGATGAGCGGGTATCGCGGGTTGATAATCGGGGGAGGGGAGGTTCGGAGGAAGTTGAGGACCATGGCCATGTTCTGTCGGACTCCAGTTAGCGACGTCTCCCCTCCAGTATGCCGGCTGTGCTCACCCTTTGCGCCAGACTCTTCTTGCCGTCGCGCATCATCAGGTTGGTCAATTGGTCGAGCACCGGGTGGTACCGGGACTTGAGGTGGCTGTGAGGCGGGAGAGGGAGCGTAGGCACGGGGAACTTGTGTCCAACGACCGGCGTCTCCGAAATCGCCGAAAGTTCGCCCTCGTCGGGTTGCACCAGAATTCCGCCGGAAGCCAAGACCTCGAGATCGCGGATGGGATCGCCGTTCGAGACCGTCGGGGGGATGGCGCCATCGCGGAAGAGAGCTTCCTCCTGGGCCTCCGTCAGGCCACCCTCGAGTCCGGTCTGTCCCACGGCCGCCGCCTCGAGCGCTGCGCGTGCTGCGTCGATTTCTTGTTGTGCCGCGGCAATGGTCTGCTCCGCCTACAACCATCTATCAGCTTCAAATGTCCCAGAGTGAAGGCCCGGAGGCCCATTTCCTCGCGCCTTGCCGACTCGTGTGACCGTACCTTTCCAGCCAGTTGCTCGCCATTGGTCGCAGCCGCAGCCTCCGATTCCCGCGGAGCTTGAGAGGCGGCTTCGGATCTCCTCAGCGGCGGGATAATGCTAGAATCATTCGAATATCCTCGTTTCGACGCGGCCCAGGAGAGAGGTTCCTGTCGGGGGGCTACAGGCCGGGAGCGCAGCGCAAGTGCCCGGCTGGCGACCCGAATACTCGGCCGCAGAGACATGACTGCCCTGGTCCTTCGAAGTTTGTCGCAGGGAGAAAAGGCCGCCAATTGGGGGGGACGGTGGGCGAGTTGAGAGGCGTTGACTTCGTCGGTCGTCGCTATATCGCAGCGAATCCGTGTTCACGAAAATTATCGAGTCGCGCGGGTATTGCCGCTCCACTCATGCAGAGCTGCTTACCTACGCCTGGAAGTGGGTGCACGGGCCCTCAATGATCCAAAGACCCTGGTCGGGATGAGCAGTCTCTACGGAGAAAGTGAAGTTCCTTGCGCCGACGGAAAGCTGAGGTGAGCTCGGGCCACCCGCCGAGCCCCGGCGAGGTCGGGACAGGCCCGTGCCGTCACCGACTTCACCCCACCCGTACTTACCTAAGCAGGCCTCAGCCCACGTCCACATCACCGAGACGCTGCATGTCGACTGTCTTCATCACATCCGGAATCCAGCAGGTGGCTTGCAGAGAGACAGCGCCCGTCACGAGGACTTTCCTCCCTGGAAGAAGCCGCAGGCAAGACTCGAACGGGCTTGATTCAAATACCTCAAAAGCAGCAACTGCCAACCAATTGCCATCCCACACCACATGTCTCATGCCTCCTCTTTCCCTCCCCGCTTTCTCTCTCCCTTGTGTCGACGCTCATCACTTGCATGTGCTGTCTCGTCAACATCCCGCATGTTGCATGTGTAAGGAGGAACCAACCGGCCGCCGCCCAAGAGCCAAGACCAGAGAAACCAGCCCGCTTCCGCGTCTCTTGCCCTTCCCTTCCGGCCCCCAAAATTTGTGTCAAAACAGAACAGACCAGCAGATTTTCCCGAATTCCAAAAAGGCCCATGACGGATCAGCCTATCTCCATCATCCATGCCGCCCACATTGTCGCACCACCACCCACTCTCCAAAATACCAAGACATAAAGGCCCCCCCCTTCTCCTCCATGCAAGTATTCTCGCAACCCCTCGCTGCATCTTGACCGAATAGGCAAGGGTCACATCACCGAGGGGTCGTCGGCGTGATCAACTGTCGCTGCTGCCACAGCTGCAGCACCCTGTGTATAGACGCCTGCAGGACGGCCGGGTCAATTCAGCCGCCATATTACTTGCTTGTCGTCGTCTCTCTCCTCATGTCATCGCCTCCGTGGGCATTGTAACGTTTCCGTTGCCTGCTAGACATGCACATTGCCTGACATTGGGCTCGAAAAGCCGAGGCGAGATGTCCCCGGATTGTCCGTCATTCCCATCTGACACTAGACCTGGCAGCTGAATCACATCAGCACGCTTTTTCCCGTGTTCGCGCAGGCTGGCTGGGCTGGGACCTTGTCTGACTGGGCTGGTGCTGGGCAGCCTAGGCCAAGGAGAAGGGGGGGCGTGGGATCTGCCGCCATCCCGTTGCTAGCAGACTCCCTAGCTCCGTACTTTTTATTTTATTCTTATTTCATAATGCCAGGGGGCCGCTGCGCCGACACCGCTTCCGCCTCCTACATTGGTGATAGTAGCACTTGAAGATGTCATCGTGGGGGAAGTACCCGAAAAGCCTGTGAAAGATGGGTTGCCCGCGAGCAAAGCTGCCTCGCCCTGCCCATGCCAATCGACACACCCCTCTCCCCTTTGTTCCCACCCAGGTCGGTCTCCAGCCACGGCAGATAGGCTCCTCATGAGAGGCCACTGATGCTATCTGGTATATAAAAAATAACCAAACAATAGTTTGCTTCGAGTCCGAGTTTTCCTTCGCGATAAGGGTGGAAATTGCCAGAGGGAGAAGGGGATTCAAGGTCGTGTGCAGAAGCAGCACGTTGCAGTGGATGAAGTGGATACTGGACAGCATCGAGAAGTCGGCGGAAAAAGCAAAATGGCACTTTCCGGCCATGTTCGCCCTCACATCTGGGGAAACATGGACCGACTCGTTCGTCGACATGAATCTTTTTTAGCTTTCAATTCCCTGACATCCCTTGCCGGCAAGCCCTCCATGGTTGCTTTTTCCCTCATGACGCCGCACCGAAAAAGAACAATTTTTTTCTTCCAAATTGCAACACACAAATTACTTGCAAGGGCAGTCTCATAGCGCCCCTCTCCCAGCCAGAGGGCGAAAAGTCCCCTAGTAACCGTCGTCTGTCTGCCGGCCCTGTTTCGCCAAGTTTCTGTCTCTTGTCGGAGTTTCTTCTCCAATTCCCTGCTCCTGTTCCAAGAAAAGACGGGGAAAAACAAAATAAGTCGAAAAGAAAAGGAAAGGCGTGTGAGTGAAGACTCGGTGACAATGCAGAGAGAGAAAAGCCATGCACCCGCGCCAAATCTCTCGTGTTTGGGCCCGCTGACAAAGGCTCGTGTGTCGCTGATTCCCCAACCAGCTTCGTTACCAGCTGCTCCTCTTCGGATCCCCAATTGAACGTTGGTAGAAATGTAGTTGTACGCCGATATCCATGGTGCCCCCTTCTGCTGCCGTGTGGCAATGGCCGGTGTCTCCCAACCCCAACTCCATGTGTATTCGTACAAGTGAACAGGCCGATCGAGGATCAGGAAAGCATGGAATAATGCAGGAAAAAAGGACGTGGTGGGTGAAGTGCGACGCCGCTCGACGGAGATGCTCGCTGTGGTTGTTTGCTGCCAGGTGGTGGTATGATCGCACGCCTTTCTTGCCGCCGCTCCTCTCTCACCAGCTACCTCTGCTGTTGGCTGGCGAGCTGGGGTTCGACCCGGTCAGGTAGTTGAGGGCCATTTCGGCTGCGTCTTCTTTCGCGTTGTTGAGGTTTTTGCCGTCGTACCAGAATCGAGCGGAAAGGGTGCGTCCGTGGACGGTGACTCTGCTGGACCAAGCGGTACGGCCGCCTTTGACGGGAGTGAACGATTAGTTACACGACCAACGAGAACGAGGCGGGGTGCTTGGGCGACGAAGCTTACCACGCCGATCAGAAACGATCTGGAACACTGGGGGGAGAATGTTTGCCTCGCGGCAGGCGTCTGCGGGAACAATTGTTTAGCTTCATGACGCTGTGGTTGGACGTGGTGGCGCCTCTACCTTCGAGGCGCTCCTGCCAGGTTCCCGCTTGGCTGTTGTACGAAGAAGCAGACATCGTGGCGGTGGACGAGTAAGAAGTGCTGGAGTACATGCAGTGCAATGTTCTAGGAGACAAAGGGGAGTTGTAAAATCTCTGAGTTTGTTCGTTTGTCGAGGTGGAGGACGGCGGAGGTGTTGGAGTCGGCTGGGTTGGGAATCGTGGATATCTCGAGACAGTCTGCAGCGACACTCGGTAGTTCTTATACTCGATTCAAGTCGGCCGTGATACGGATGGGGATGTTCCCATTGGGGTGGAAAGATTATGATGTGGCAGAACAAGATTAGCTAGATGCTGTCCTGGAAGGCAAGGAACTGTTTGCACAACAAATGGCAGACGACGGGGAACGACGGGTAAGGGATCAGTTGGGCTGGTACCCTACGGCAGCATGCATCTTGGGATGGGTAGACGTAGAGGTGGGAGGAGAAAAGGAAGGGAAGATGAGAGAAAAGGGACATGACCCAAAGAAGTAACGACACAGCATCACGTCCCAATTCCGTTTGGGTTTGGTACGGCAGGACCGCGTCTTGTTCTGCGTCGTTTCTTTTTTTTCTTCTACCATGCCCCGGTACGTGTCTCTGATGAGCAGCAGCTACTGCGGCGGCGGCGAGAGGGGAGAGGGGTGTGCCACTTGGGTGTGAGTGCTTTTGCTTCGTCTGATGCCAGACCACAGACCAGACCGGACGTGGGGAGTGTGGTACTGGACTGGGCCGGTAGAACGTCGTTATAAACTTGGATCCCTAGCGTCATCTTTTCTGGCTTAAATTTTTCCCACCCTTCCTCCCTAGGCCTTCTAAGATTTTTCGTTGGACTTTCTTTTTGCCCACGCCCCTCGGAACAGATCCTAGGTGTCGAACCCCCGCGTGGTCAACCGGTACATGGGTGCCGGCGTCCATGGCTTGGTGAACAGGCAGTTGGGAAATATGGGCTTGGGGACTTGAGACAAGAATGGGTAGTTCCATGTCGTAGGTAAGGTGAATAGCTCTGGAGGGAGGACGGGAAATGGCCGCAGCTCTTCGCGAGCAGCTGATTGGGGACTGGCTTTGCCAGGCTCCCTTACCCGGCGCCCGGGGGGTCCAAGACCAAAGAGAAGCTGGCGTGGAGTGCCGACCCGTCGGGGTGGGAGAGGGAAATGATTGGGGAGCTTCAAGCCGCAAAGACAAGGGCTCGTACATGGGGAGACGGGGGGGTGTGAGAGTGAGAGGGGTGGACGGACTGGGCAGGCGAATGGAGGGCGACGAGGAGAAGGAGAGAAGGCAATGGGCAAACGGTGGGCAAAGGCAGGGTGCAAGGCGACCAGGGGTAAGACTGGAATCTCGAGCCGAGAAAGGGAGAGGAAACGAAGGTTACGGAAAGCGGATGCACACAGCCTGAGCCTGGATGTACGGGCATGGAGCATCTGTATCTGTGGTGCACCATGTATGCCCGCAAGGATTCGACGTGAGTAAGGTATCTATTATCTGTGTAGCGAGATACGGACACCGTGCCTGACGTGCTACATGGTACCCCGACTTTCGCGGAGATGGATGCTCGCAGTGGGAGGGAGAGGAGGGAGAGGAGGCAGAGAGAGACAGAGGGCGAATGACAAGGCGAGTGCGTGTATGGGAAAGGGAGTGTGAGTAGGAAAAGCAACGAGGCTGGAGGGATGGGCTGCGATGGCACCACGGCCACGCAGTCAACGCTTCAGCCAAACCCATGCTACACTAACAATGGCAGCCAGGACAGGCATGCCATGGCACTTGACCCGGTACATGCGCAAGGTAAGGAAGATCAGGTACGGATGTTGGGATACAGGTGCCAGCAGCAGCGGGTAGGGTAGGTAAGGTAAGGTGAGGTGAGGTGAGGTGAGGTGAGGTGAGGTGAGGCAAGGCAAGGCGAGGCAAGGCAGAGAGGCACGGGAGGGTTCTGCCTCTGACAACAATAATAGCATTGACATCAGACAACAGGCCAACGACGATTGGGCAATCAAGCCAAGAGGACGGGCGAGCAGCTCTGGGCGCGGCGCTGGACACTTGAGCACTGGGCGCTGGACTCTGCTCTGGGCTACCGCTACCAGCGCCGGGGCCCCTCTGCGGCGGCATCGACTCCGCCAGCCGGTGAAGCGAAACATGGTAGTGCTAAGCAGCCGGTGGTTGGGCAGGGCGATGGTGTCGCCTCCATCAGCGGGCAGTTGGAGGAAACTCGGTCAAGGAGGTTTGGGCCTCATCGAGACCATCCTCACGGAGATGGACTGACGTTGATGTATGTCACTTGGGAGGCAGGGGCGAGGGCGCAAAAAAGGCCGTCGAGCCACGTCGATTCGATGCGATGCGGCAGGGAAGGGCGGGGGCGAAGGCGAGTGATGGATGTGCCACAACACTGATGTGGTTTAGAGCACGAGGGGAGGGGGGGAGGGGAAGGGGGTGGGATCGGGCAGCATTCGCTCCTCATCGTCATTAGGGGTGGGGTGAGGCAGAAGATCAGGGCAGGGCGAGGCAGGGCATGGCGCCTGAAGGGACGTATGGGTGGCATGGCATGGCAGGGCATGGCATGGCCAGACCACAGATGATGCCGGTGGTAGTTCCGATTCTGCTGGAGGCGCAGATGCTGCAGGTGCCGGTGCAGGTGCTGGTGCTGGTGCTGGTGCTGGTGCTGGTGCTGGTGCTGATGCTGATGCTGATGCTGCTGCCGATGCTGCTGCCACTTGCTGATGCCAATGCTGATGCTGCTGATGCTGCTGATGCTGCTGCTGCGGGCTGCTGCGGGCTGCTGCGGGCTGCTGCTGTTGCTGATGACGACGATGATAGCGATGCGATGCCCGGTGGATAAAAATGTGAAATTGTGAAGACGAGCGAGGCAGCCGGCAGCCGACCAGACGAGACGAACAGGTGGTGCTGTCAGCCGTGTTTGTGCTTGGAATTGTGCTAGTGCAGGTTGCTCAACTCCAGCCCCGAGGTAGGTAAGGTACCTTACCTTACCTCAGGTAGGTACGTGCGGCTGTTTGGTTTGGCTGTTTGGTTTGGCTGTTTGGTTTGGCTGTTTGGTTTGGCTGCTCGGTCTCATATGGATATGCCCTCGCTGGTTCGGGCTTAGACCCAGCTTGGTGGAAGCCAGGGACTCTCTCTCTCTCTGTCTATCTCTCTCTCTCGCCTTGTCAGCCACACTACTTCACTCAGGCTTTGCCGTGCGTCGTCGCCGGTGGTCGACGGGCGGGATCGTCCAGAGTGACAGGCAGCCGGCGGGCCTTTGCGGATGCAGCTCGGAGGCCGCTAGGGTGCGGAAAGGCAGAGAGCTACAGCTGTTCGTACCTACATCCAAATGGACACCCGACGTACGGAGTACATGCAGCTCGCATGGTGCTGGGCGGCGGTCCGTACGCCGTACAGCTCGCAGCGGCCGTGCTAGTCCCTATCCTTGTTGGTCTGCGGTGTGGCATTGGCGGCCTTGCCTTGGTGGCCCTCTGGCGGCCCTGTAGCGGCATCGGGGATGGCAAGAGCCCCAGCCGGAGGGTCCCTGGCCCCTTAGCCTGCGAGGCTAAGGAACTGTCCTGCTTCCCCGAAACGAAGGGAGCAGCAAAGGGGGGGTGATGGAACCGGGAAGCCGGGGAACATGATGGCGCTGGATTGGCCTTGGGACACGGGTACTTGCTTGCACTGCGGCGTTGGCGTTGGCGTTGGCGTTGGCAGGTGTTGAGGAAGACTCTGTCCCTGGCTTTGCTGATAGGTACTTGGGCTTACCTCGGGTCTCCACCTTACCTAAGGAAAGGCGGGTACCTTGAGATACATCCATCTTGCCTTAGGTAAGCATGTAAGGCACCTTACCTGTAGGTACGTACACTACCTACCTGTGTAAGCCAGGTACCTTAGGTACCTAGAGATGGAAGGCTGGAAACGGAGGCCCAAGTGGAGCACAGGAGCGAGATGCGGCCAACCTGGAAATGATACGCCTTCCCTAATAAGCCACAAGGTACGGTACGGAGGTACGCAACGAAGCGAAGCTTTGCCGGCGGTTTCCGTCTTCTGTTTAGTGTTGGCCGCTCGTGTCTTGCGCGCACCTTGAGGTGCAGGTAACCTTGGAAGGCAGCTGTAGCTGTGCTTGTGCTCCTTCATGGACCTGAGCTCACCGTCTTTTGGTCTCAAACTTTCCCTCGGACAAAATCGAGCCTCCTGCGCGCCCGGCGCCGGAGCGGAGGGCAATCCGCCATCGACGCAATGCAGTGTGACCAACGATGCGGTGAGGCATCTAGCAACGTCGTTGACGTGATGAGGCTATCATCAAACAGGGATGCCGGCGCCCTGATCACCGTCTTCTTCCTTTCCAGGCTTCAGGAGGTACTGGGTCATCCATCCTAAGGTACTATACTATGAACACCAACATGGGAGTGCCTTGGGGCACAGGGGCCGGGGTCTCGTCCTCCTCGCCCTGCAGTCCTTGCCTCAAGGGCGAAGTTTCTGACCCTACCCCCGTCGCCAGGCCCAGTCTGAACTCAAAATCGACACAAACGCCCTTTCTTGTTCCTGATCTTCGTCACCGCCCTGCACCTAAATGCGACCTCACAACCTCTTTCTTTTGCCCGTCGCATCGGGGGCGTTTCGGACGCTTCCAACTCAATCCTCACCACGGCCGGCCTCGTTCATCCCTGGGACGGCCGGCCGCAATGCCAAACCGCCATATGTCAACGACACCCGGGCATGTCTTTGCAACTCGGCTGCACCGATCCGCTCCAATGTTTGCTCGCGGATCGGCGTTTGCCCTTGGCGGCCCCTGGCAAGGAACAGAAACGGGGCACTGGACCTTGGGACTGCAGACGGAGCGCGGCATGGGCGAACAGCAAAACAAGGGTCCATCTGCTTGACTTGGCCCTCTTGACCAGCCCGTCGGGACCAGTTCCCACGTCCCCCGGGCCTACCACAGCTGCTGCCTCTCGGACGGAGACGCCGTGCCAAAACAGAATGCCTCGCCTCGGCCCCCAGGAGGGACGCTCCGACGTGCCCCTAACGACCCTTATCTGAGTCCGATATTCGCACCAACGTCGACGCTTGGACGTCGCGTCGGGAGTTTGGGGGGCCATGCCGTCCGTGTAAGTCCATTGGAGACTAGCGACGATGGTAACGACGAACATCTGCCCTGGCACTTCAGCCCTTGCCGCAGCTACGGCAAGTCTCCGAGGCCAGCTTCATTAGCGCCACCTCTGCCGCTCTGCTCGCCCTCACTCCTACGGGCGTTGACGGAACCGCGATGCGGAGCGGTCAGCGACAATCCGATGACCCTGGGGGCCTGGTCGACCGGCCATCCGCCGACGTTCGATCCAGCCGTCTTGGATGTTTGCTTCGACCGGCACAGGGGCACACATCATCCTTGCCCGGGCTGCTCGCAGGTAGCGGAGCCAACGGCAAACGGAGCATCAAGCCGGGCGCTACCATCTTGAGATCCGAGTGACTTTGGCTCTTCTACTCCGCACTCTGCAGCTTCGCTGCTCACTTGACAAAGGACGTTCGTTGCATTGTTTTCTTCTTCTACCACGGGTGGTCGGGTCCACCCGGCACAGACGGGTTCCTACCAACAGACATCCCCTCAGCACGTCCAAAGAGATGCGTGTCCTCGCACCGCAGCAGTTCACCTGTCAACGACTCTGGGCGGAGAGTCGCTTCTGCAGGATTTCTGCGTGTTTCGGCGGCGCCCGCATAACCGAACCTCCCCGACTTGTTCGCCAGCTTCATCGACAACCGCATCCCAGCCCATGACGGAGCCTTGCGACACAGCAGCGCCGGGCGAGACTCTGGCAGATGCTGCGGTTCCTTCATCTTCAGAACAAGCAACGCCAGTCAGTCGTTCAGTTGGCCTCGCTAGGTCGCCTGTCAATCCCTCTTTGCCCTGCAAGGCGCGGCCAGCACAGCAACGGCAACTATGCCGCTTTCGATGCAGCAAGCCGGCGTCAAATGTACATCTCCCGCCTGTGTCTCACCAGACCCTGCCAGGACTGCAGACGGGCAGCCGTATGAAGGCATCCGGAACAAGGATGCCGCAACCTTACACGCCGAGGGTCGCTGCGCAAATCGTGTGCACCTTCTCGAGCAAGCTACGTGTCGAGGCCAGAAGAAATATGTTTCTTGGCCCCGTTTGCCACATCACCTATCTGGTAACGGCCGGCTGCTTCCTCGCGACCTGATTTGGGCCCACGTGGATGGCGGCCTTGTCCCTCTCCGCATGCCATCGCCCGCATGATTGCCAGCGAGTCGATGCTCGTCAGCGATCGCCTTCGCATGGCTCGGTAGGCCGCAAGGGGAGGATGATCAAGCTGATCAAGCTGCAGGGGACTTTCCAGACGATCCAGGCCTTGGAATCGGTAGGTGTACGCTGTCCAAGGTATTTGATGTGTTGTCTTGGGCTGACGCGAACCATTGCTGCCGCACCGAAGACAAGTCGCGGATATGACCTCACCGGATGGGACGTCAGGCTTGAGCTAGCCAGGAATTCCTGCCCTTGGGAGGGATCTACTGGGAGCAGGCGGAGGCCGCCTCATGCGGCTCGACATAGGGATGCCATAACCCGACCGCGCGCCCCATCGTGGCTGCAAGATCTCGTGAGCAGACTTCATCGCATCATCGAGGCACACACATCGAGGCATCAGTGGAACGATCAGCAACAGTACGCCAGGGGCGGCGTCGGCGACATCGTTGCCAAGCCAACTTGGAGATGACCAGGAAGACGGCATGCAGCGGGAAAAAGCAATGGACGGCCCCGTCGTGGTCGTATTGATGGCGAACGACTTCCGGGCGCTGGCATGACCTGCAGCGAAGCCCAGCTCGAACGGCCCAACGCCGTCGGCTGTGTGGGGGAGCTACGGCCCCGAACATCCTGACTGTCGAATGAGGTCAAGTGCATATGCAGCCGTTGCAGCTTGCCAGGCCATATAAGGCAGGGTGGGCTCCAATCCGGGGCAGGTCACTTGCAAGCGGATCGCAGCCCGAGCCTACGCTGTCCAAAATCTCCGCTCCCGCTGCGGTGGGCCTCCCGTGTATGACGGACATGTCGGGCTCTAGTTGGCCGCCGTGAGGTTGCACTTGGGCTTCTATTCAAGGCGTTGCGTCGGCTGGACCACTGCGATCCGCCGATGGCCGGATCCGCCTCGGTCGGCAGGTCGGACAATGTTCCTGGAGGGCATGGATTGCCTGCCTCCTCACGGGCGAATACGAGCCGCGGGAGCCCATGAGGATCGAGCGCCAGATGACGTCCCCTGACGTCGGATCCGCGTTGCGCAACACGGACGTCGTGCCACCAAAAGCCTCAAAGAGCCGCCAGATTGGGGGCCGGCACGCCCAATGGACGCGGCTGCAGCCAACTGGCAGTCAGGTATCAACAACGCCGGGGTGTGCGCGGCCGGCCTGAAGCTTGAAGGCGAGGTTGGTCTGCGATGGAGGGAAGCACAACGTCAGCGCTGACACGGGCGAGGGTGTAGATAAAGCAGGAATAAGATGCGGTGCGCCCATGGTGACGGAAGACTGTCGGGCTGCCGTGCAACGCAACCACCTCGCCGTTCTCTGTCAGAAAAAAAGTTGCCGCATGCTGAAGTGTCAAACAGTCGAGGGGCCGCCAGGGATGCGGTCTCTTACTTACGGAAACAGTCCCGTGGACGGAATTCTGGTGCCATGTGAGACGGCCGTGACCCGTCTCTGGCCCCCAGTGCCCCGAGTCCCCCTGGTTGACGGTGTTGTCGGCTGCCCAGTGCTGCGCTCCACTAATCGATAAATGGCCTGGGGACGCGGGGGAAATGGTGGAGGCCGAGTTACCTCGGTACCCCACAAGCTGCCGACCGGGGCTGGGCGTCGTCGTTGCTGGTGACGGCCGGACCGAGTCAGCTAGACTGCCGTCAGAATCACTGCGCCTCTGCCCTGGACTGCACCTGTTTTAACCTGCCGTCAACACCACCAAGACGGACCATAGACGCTGGTTGTTTTCTCTTTTCCCGCATTTCTAGAGCCCGTTCGTTGTTCGCGCTGCACAGACAATAGACGAGAAGAACGTGTCCCCAACTGCCTGCCCAACATGCCATTCGACACCGAGCTGACCCGACGGTTGGGTATCAAAGGTACGTCAAAGATGAGAGGAAGACGAGGATGCACAGCACATCCGCAGCGTCACTCGGTGGATGAGGCCCCCGCCCCCCGTCGTCGGCCACTTGGATGAGGAGCCGCCGCGCTGACACGCCTTCTCCGTCCCTCGCAGTGCCCATCGTCCAGGGCGGCATGCAGCACGTCGGCACAGCCGACCTCGCCTCGGCCGTCTCCAACGCCGGCGCCTTGGGCATCATCACCGCCCTCATCTTCCCGACCCCCGAGGAGCTGCGCAAGGAGATCAGGCGCTGCAAGACCCTCACGAACCGCCCCTTCGCCGTCAACATCACCCTCCTGCCCGCACTCGTGCCCCCCGACTACGGTGCCTACGCTCAGGTCGTCATCGACGAGGGCATCAAGATCGTCGAGACGGCTGGCAACTCGCCCGGCCCTGTCATCAAGCAGCTCAAGGCCGCCGGCGTCACCATCCTCCACAAATGCACGACGATCCGCCACGCGCAGAGCGCCGTCAAGCTGGGCGTCGACTTCCTCAGCATCGACGGCTTCGAGTGCGCCGGCCACGTCGGCGAGTCGGACATCACCAACTTCATCCTGCTCTCGCGCGCGCGGCAGTCGCTCAAGGTGCCGTTCATCGCCAGCGGCGGCTTCGCCGATGGCCAGGGCCTCGCGGCGGCGCTGTGCCTCGGGGCCTGCGGCATCAACATGGGCACACGCTTCATGTGCACGCTCGAGGCGCCGGTGCACCACAAGATCAAGGAGGAGATCGTCAAGGCGCAGGAGACGGACACGGCGCTGCTGCTGAGGCGCTGGAGGAACACGACGCGGCTGTACCGGAACAAGGTCACCGAGGAGGCGCTCAAGGTCGAGCAGGAGAGCACCTCGGGCGAGTTCTCGGAAATCGCGCCGCTTGTCAGCGGGAAGCGCGGGAAGGAGGTCTTTATCACGGGCGATCCGGACTACGGCGTGAGTATCCCCACACACGGTTGAAACGATTGCGATTTGCTAACACGAGGCTGCAGGTCTGGACAGCCGGACAGGTCATCGGACTGATTCACGACATCCCGTCCGTCAAGGACCTGGTGCCCAGGATAGAGAAGGAGGCGGAGGCAGCGCTGAAGGAGCGGCTGTCGTTGATCAAGCCCACGCCAAAGCTTTAGAGGCCCGTCGCGGCCACGGATATAGATCTGTAGACAATGTCCCTGTACTATGCCCACCACGATGTCTGTAATTTGGCACGACGTCAAGCCTCGATCCCGTGATCTGGCCCTCGTATTAAGTCCGACATAGCTGTCTGGTACCTTGGGGGCGAAACCGACGGCGTCGGCGTCACCTTATTGGCGGCCTTCGGGTCCGTTGACTCGCGGCGCATCTTCACATGGGAAAAAAGAGGAAAACACGGGGTAACCCCATACACGGATCTGACAATCTTCAAGGCCAAGCAAACACGTGTCCCGCTTCGCAGACACCAGAGACAAAGCACCGCGGGTTTGCGGAGGGGAGGGCTCGGTGTAGCCCCAGCCGCTGCCTGGCCCTCACCGTGATTACAATGCGTGATTGCAGCAGGTAAGCCGGAGGTTGAGTAAACAAACCATGGCTGCGAGGGACACCCAAACAGGTCCCGTGACGATTTAAGAAGGAGGGAAAAAAAGAAAAAAAAAGGCAAATTGGAGATCAGCTGCAGAAGCTTGTGACTCAAAAGCACGGGGCCCCCAATGGAATCCAATGACGGGCCTTCTGGCCTTCTGGCACTCTGGCTCGCTGGCCTCCCCCGCAACAACCAACCAACCGCACTGGCAGACAGACGTACGGGGGAGGCGGAGGCGTGGAGCTGCAGCCCGTGGAAACACTCGAGAGTGGCATGTGAAAGCTTGCTAGCGCCGGCGGGTCCCCCGAGTCGCACCAATGCGGTGTGCGCTCTGGAATGCCTCGGTCGGAACTCGAGCACCCCAGCTGACATCAGCGCCCCAGCGCATCCCCACGGCAGTGCAGCAGCGCTATTTCTCGTGGCAGGAGTGGCATCGCGCTTCTTTGTTAGTTGCAACATCCGAGGCTCTTTAGATCCGAATCAGACGAATTCCGCCGGCTGCTGTGGTCGTTCATCTCTTGACATACTTATCCCTCCCACCCTTGCCTTTGTACGCCATTATTCTTTCCACACAAACTTCTACCCACTTACTTCACTGCCACATCCTCATCTCCATATCTACAAAAATGGGTGGTGAGTAGCTGCATTGGCTGATGTGACTGCGTCTCCTTTGCTAATCATTGGCCTGGAACAGCCCTCGAGAGATTGACTCAGCTTGGCGGCCAGTTTTCTGGCGGCAGCAGCAAGGACAAGATCCTCCAGAAGAACCCCGACGATGTAAGCTTCCCGACTCCGGCTTCCCCTCCCCCTCGGCGACTCTCCTAACAGCACTCTCCTCTCCAGGTCGTCGTCACCGCAGCTCTCCGAACGGCATTCACAAAGGGTGGCAAGGGCGGTTTCAAGGACACCCAGGCCTCCGACCTGATGGCCGGTGCCTTTAAGGCTCTGCTCGATCGTTCCAAGATTGACCCCGCCCTCGTCGAGGACATCGCCGTCGGCACCGTCCTGGCCCCTGGTGGCGGTGCTACCGAGATGCGCGCCGCCGCCCTCGTCGCCGGCTTCCCCCAGACCACCGCCGTCCGCACCCTGAACCGCCAGTGCTCCTCTGGCCTCCAGGCCTGCGTCGACGTCATCAACCAGATCAAGACGGGCATGATTGAGATTGGCATCGGCGCCGGCGTCGAGAGCATGTCAACGCAATACGGGTATGTCTGATACAGCCCCACTCCCTACCGTCACCAAAGCTGTCACCAAAGCTGACACCATGCCTTAGCCCCGCCGCCGTCTCAGAGTTCTCCGAGCTCCTGGAAAACTTCCCCGAGGCCGCAAACTGCAAGGTTCCTATGGGTGTTCTTTCCGAGGACATGGCCCGTGACCTCGGCATCGCCCGCACCAAGCAGGACGCCTTCGCTGCCTCCTCGTACGCCAAGGCCACCAAGGCCCAGCAGGAGGGTCTGTTCAACGACGAGATTGTGCCCCTCAAGGTCAAGTTCGAGGACCCCAAGTCCGGCGAGACCCGCGAGATCACCGTCGACAAGGACGACGGCATCCGCGCAGGTGTCACCGCCGAGTCTCTGGCCAAGATCAAGCCCGCCTTTGCCAAGGACGGCAGCATCCACGCCGGCAACGCGTCGCAGGTGTCTGACGGCGCCGCCGCCGTGCTTTTCATGAAGCGCTCCACCGCTGAGCGCCTCGGCCAGCCCATCCTCGGCAAGTTTGTGTCGGCCGCCATCGTCGGCCTGCCGCCCTTGCTCATGGGTCAAGGCCCCGCCAAGGCCATCCCCAAGGCCAACGCCCTCGCCGGCATTGCCACCGAGGACGTCGACATCTACGAGATCAACGAGGCTTTCGCGTCGCAATGCTTGTGGAGCGCCGAGCAGCTGGGCATCCCGTTCGAGAAGGTCAACCCCAAGGGCGGTGCTATTGCCTTTGGCCACCCGCTCGGCTGCACTGGCGCGAGACAAGTCTCGACGCTGCTGTACGAGCTCAAGCGGACGGGCAAGAAGATTGGCAACACGTCCATGTGTATCGGTACCGGCATGGGCATGAGCGCCGTGTGGGTCGCTGAGTAAACGTGGGCATGTCGGACGGATAAATATGTATTTTAGTTACAGCATTGGGGCCTGGTTGTATATCAACAGAATGGTTCTGGATTTAGGCTTAGGTGCATGATATACGATGGTACATGACGGATGAATCCGGAGCCCACTACCTTCCCATCTCACTTGTGTCTCTCGTGACCGGCCTTGTTCAGGTACCCCAAGGAATTGTTCTCTTTGGATAATGTCATTCTCGCGCCAGGATCACGAAAAATCAAGATCCATATTGACATTTCTACGTGAGCAGACCTCAGGCCCACGGAAAGAAATTTCTTCTTCACGATCAGAGAGTAGCTCCAATCCGCAATGAAAAAAAAGGCACGCCTGTCAGACGTCCATCGACACCCACCCCGACCGCGCGCCCGAGGGCAAGACCGCAGCCGGGGACGAGATCATCACCGCTCTCTATACAGCAGAAGAAGCTAGTCTTTTGCAGCCATCCTTGCGGACAGGTCGAGAGCAACCAGAGTTCTTCACTCTAGGGTGTCGAGGATATCACTCATCAACCAGGGTGGGATCTGTGGCTCCTTTAGGGAACCTAGAGAAGGTCGAATACTATAGAAATGATTCTCCTGTTGATGTGGTGGTTAGCAAAGCTTTGGCAAGCAGCTTCCGCGCGGTTCGGCCTGTGAAGGAGCCGCCGGGTGACCAAGAGGAGAAGGTTGGGGGTATAACATACTGAAGTATTGTCGACATGAAGAAAAAAAAGAAGAAGAAAAATCCGCAAAGCTGCGCGCCGTCGACGAGATTTTATACCTGCTTGCTCCAGGGCGCTCGGGGCTTGGTGGGGCTCGGCCAATTTGGACCCCACCATGAGATGGGAAAGTGAATTTTTTCGACGTTTGTCGGGAAGGTGGGGCACCTCGTTGAGGCAGGAACGGGTGGACGCTGGAAGCGCAGAGACGGCAATGGCAAAGCAGAGGCGACACTGTGCAAAGAAGGAGACCAAGAGACAGAAAAAAGAATAGGTAAGTAGTAGGAAATTTGTACATGTGCCGCCTCACGATGGCTCAGCCCGCGGGCGGGCAGCGGGTGGTGGAACTCGGCGAGGGGATTTGTGTGCGGTGCCAAGGGAGCGCGCACAAGAACATAGGCGGGCTTCCCGTCCTCAGCTTCAACATCACAGCTCCTACAAGGGTGCTTCCAGGTTTCGTGGTGTAGTTGGTTATCACGTCAGTCTAACACACTGAAGGTCTCCGGTTCAAGTCCGGGCGAAATCAAACTTTTGCCATTTACGGCTTTAATTATGATGAGTAATACGGATACGCTTGGGGGGGGGGGGGGGGGGGGGGGGGGGGGGGGGGGGGGGGGGGGGGGGGGGGGGGGGGGGGGGGGGGGGGGGGGGGGGGGGGGGGGGGG
>JAOWMA010000450.1:0-12315 GCA_025962755.1 Colletotrichum tropicicola
AAATATAATAATTATTAAAGTTATTAAAAGTTATTTTAAGCTTTATTTAAAAGCCTTTAAAATATTATTTAGGTTTTTTAAACTTAAGAGTAATTAAATTTTTTTAATACTTTAGTATATATCTTTTATATTTAATAATAATAATTTAATTAATATAAATCTCTCTTAAGTATAAAACTAATAAAACCTGTATAGTGCAGTGGTATACACCTAGTAGGCCTGTGCGTTACCCAAACGTATAGGCGTCGGTTTAATCTCAGCTATAGAAACCCCTTTTTCCTCTCTTCTAATTAGTTAAAAAGTCTACTATAAATATAGGCCCCCCTCTCTTAAGAGACTTATATATATAGTAAAATACTAATAGCCTCTAACTAATTATTATATAGTATTATATATATACGTTATTTACTTAATTATGTATTACATAATATAGCCTAAGCTTTCTTCCCATAAAAAGTTTCTTAGTAGCACATTGCCTAGCTTAGAGTATTAATAAAGAGTATTAAAGCCTTAAGCCCTCTAGTATAGAGTAAACAGAGGGGGTAATACCCTCATACCTACCATCATAAAACTAATAAAAGAATTTCTTTTTATAAAGTATATATTAAAAGAAATTAAAAATATAAATACTATAGTTTATTTTATTTTTTTATTAAATAGTCCTAATTATAAAGAAAAACTATTTAAAAAGTCTTATTATTTAAACTAAAGTATTATATTAAGCGTCGGTTTGATCCCAGCTATAGGAACCCCTTTTCCTTTCTTCTGATTACTTAAGAACCTACTGTGTATATAGGCCCCTCTTTCTCAAGAGATTTATATATATAATAAAGTATTAATAATTCTTAACTAATTATTATATAATATTATATATACGTATTATCTATCTAATAATATATTATATAATATAGTCTAAGTTTTCCTTTTATAAAAGGTTTCTTAGTAATGTATTACTTAGTATTAAGTATTAATATAAAGTATTAGGGCCTTAAGCCCTTTAGTATAGAAGTATTAGGAAAGGAAAAGAATTAAGAGATTAGATAGAAAACTATTTAGTTAGTCTTTATAAAAAGACTAATAAATAAATAAGAATTAATACTTATTTTCTCTTAATTTTTAAAAAACTTATACTTAAGAGTATATTTTATTAGTATTTTACTTATTATTAACTTTAGTTAACTTACTATTTTTATTTTTATTACTCTTAATTTTTTTTTTAGAATATTATTTTAAGTTATTTAGTTAGTCTATTTTAGAATTTTAAAAGAGATCTATTAAGGTTAAGTTTAGTATATAATAATCTTATTTATTATAGTTTACTAGTAAAAGAAGTATTAGGCTATAGGCTAATTACTTACCTTAGAGGATTTTACTACTGCCCCGTTGTACTATACTCCACAATGGCACCTAGATGTATTATCTCTCCTCTTCCTTCCATCATGTTTATTAAGTATCTCAAGCGGGTGGGAGGTGCATCATGCCTGTCTCATGGACATCATAGCCCTCAGAGCCTAGATAACGACCTGTATGGAAGCTGCTGTCCGTTAGCTCGAACTCGCATTCCCATTCGCTGTAGCAGGACAGGAACGGTAACGAACTTGACTTGCCTCCAATAGAGATAACCTTGTGTCGTTGCCCTGCAGACCTCCGCGACCATCATGACCTCGTGGTCAATCTTCTCTCCATACGACGGAAGCTCGGTCAAAGCGAGGTACCACGTTCGGCAGTATTCGTTCACCCTGCCGTATCGCCAACCTTGTGTACAGTTTGCTGGGTACTCAAACGGTTGCGTTCAAGGATCAGTGAGATCAGGTTGTGATCTACACCCAGCTTTAAGTCTTTACGATAAGACAGAACGTATTTGACCCTGCATAGAGGCATATTACAGCAACCTATTTTCTGACCAGAGCACACAGAAAGACCCCCTGTAATTGTTTCTTACAATGTAACAAGCCAGCTGCAACGCACATGCATTCCTGTAAACCTGGATACTCGTAGACGCGCTGTGGCATGCGATCGGGGATAGTGTTGACGGATGCAGTCAAGTTGCTCGCGGCTGGCGAGCAAAAAAACACAGTAGGTGTTAACGTGCCGTGCGTAATGGTGGCATTGAACACATTTCTTGACGCTCTCTCACCACTCTTCAACATGATAATTGTGGTCAATCGGCTACCTCTTTGTCACGATTTCGAAACAAATCAACTACATTCAGACCACTATCTAATATCATCACGCAGCATCGACGATTGCGATGTAAAAAATGTACCGCTGACCCATTCGTCTGCTGTTCATCGATAGAAAATCAAGTCGCCCGAGACTTTCTTGCTTCTCCAACCAGTCTTGTCCCATTCGACATCAAGTCCCGCAGCACCATCCAATTGAAACTCCTTGAGCTGGTCCAGTCGCTTGCTGGATAGGACGCCTTGGACACTGTTCTGGCCCCAATCGTCTTCGTCGTAAATGGTGTAGAGACGCAGGGACTCCAAAGACTGTGGTAGAATCGATTCCAGGCTATCCAACGAAACCGGTTCGTCCGTGTTCTCGCCATCGTCGCTCCCGATGAGGTCATCTTCGTTCCCGAGCAAGACAGCCTCGGGCACCGCCAGATGCTTCAGACGCTGCAGCGCCTGCAGGTCGCCAATCTTGCCTTCCGACTCTCCCATCTCGTACGAGAGACATTCCCGGCAGTCCAGATCAAGCACCTCGAGGCCTGTTCCGTGTTCCCGGATGACCCTGCCAATGTCGTCAAAGTTGAGGTGGCTGTCGCCTACTGTGGCCGCTCCCCAGGATATCACCAGTGTCTGCAGGGAAGGGCATGTTCGCAGCAGATCGCAAATGCCGTCCGCTTCGGCGAGCGAGTCTGTAAAGTAAGCGTGCTCCAATGAACTCGGCGGGTGCCCGGGTGTCTCTGCTGCCAGATCGGTGTTGAGGTCGACGGCCCAGCCGCGGAATGTTCTCAGGTGAGGCAGGAGAAAAACTTCCTGGATACTATTCAATCGTACTGCTAGCTCCGTGTCTTGGTTGCTGATGCGGAATTCTTCCAGTTTAGACAGTGGCTGAGGCGACGGCGATAGCATAGCCGATGCCGAATTCGACTCTTGCTGGGGCTGTGATGCCAAAAGGGCCTCCTGCGATCCCGTGTTCGGGGTTTGGTCGTTTACCATGGGTCCCTTCGTCCCCAATCTGGACGCTTGTCGAATCATCTCCGGAAACAATCTGTCAAAGCTCCGTGTTGAGTACTGGAGTAGCTTCAAGTTGGGCAAAAGACTGGCGCAGTGGGCGAACCATATGTCGGGCACGCCTTCCGGCCACTCCTCGCCGTCAAGCAAGCCTCTGAGCGCTGTCTCGACGCCCGTGGCTCTTGACGAAGGCTGCTCCTGTCTCTCGGAGTAGTAAGGTAGAAGGAGTAAGGTGATGTCGTCACGTGAAAAGACGCCTTCGCCGAGGTCAACGTTTCTCACGTACTCTGCGAGATGTGGGTGCTGATGGAGCGTGGACAAAAGACGTTTCTGCATCTTCCAATCTGCCAATGGCAAGCTGCGATAAAGTATTGGTCGAGCGAGTGCCAGGAACCGCAATGAGGTCCGGCACAGCTGCGAAAGCGTTGTGAGGCCATCTCCACCCCGCACACTGTGATAGTTTTCAAAGGAAAAGGCATCTCCTCCGATGGGAATCTCGAATAGTTCGAAGATGAGCAACCACACGTGGTCGGGAAGATCCTGCATCGTGCTGCTGTCTGGCTGTGCTTGGGATGCGTTCGGGATGTTGTGAAAGTGTAGTTCTGTGCATCTTATGCCAGAAGGGCATTTTAGGCTGCAGCGCAGGGGTTGCGACGCTCAGATGATGTCTTATGTAAGACGAGGTCCGTGGTCTAACTACGGACCAACGGCGTCGATCCAACAAATTTGAGCAAGCGTCAATATTGCCTAAATGAGAGATATTTATAGAAGTAGAGACGGTCAAGTCCCGAGATTAGATCAAAGGGTTCTTCCACATCCATCGTGTCGTAGAAAAAACGAAACCGTAATTGCCGGCACAGCAATTTCGCCTTTATTAACACATATAGATTGCCACCCATTGTGGTAAAGAGAACGTGGGGAATTCTCTTCACTTCTATAGACTAGCTACCTAGTAAGAATGCGTAATTTTGTTAGTGGCACTATGTCAGACTGCCTTGTCTTTTTAAACTAGATGTTTGCAGTCCATTATCTATTGACAAACTGAGTTTTCATCCGTTCTCATGAGACTCAGTCACTCAAACAGTAGTATTAATAAAGGAGACAGAAAACTCTTAAATTACATATTTCCATTTCACGTGCGTCAAAGACTCCTAATGGTCATTATTTCTAACAGTTTTAACATGCATTCTGGCGTTTTTCTGTGTTTGAAATGCTGTGTCTGAAATGGCCACCCTCTCCTTTGTTCAATCAAGGTATTTCTAAATACCATTAAGTGGTCATACATTCTAAAAGCTCTTTAGATTTCTGCTTTCGTAACAGGCTACAGGCAAGATATAAATGCAGAAACATACAGAAAACGTCGCAAATTGGCAGCACGGCGCACACGAATGAGAAAGGATTAGAAGTAGTGATGGATTTTCCTCAAGCCCAAAAGCTGACATGTACGCCTGCTACTGCAACATATTGAAATATAGTTCAAAGATATCGAGGATCCAAGGAAATAAATCGGTAAACTAGCACGAAAGCTGAAGTTTAGCCTCCTGGTACAAACATGATTTCAACATGGTGCCTGCGAGAAGACGGATGGCAAATCTGCATTTACTACAGTCAGGGGCCGTTTGAGTCACGTTGCTCAGAATCAATGTCTATGAAACTCGTAGTCGCTGTACATGTATTGATGACAGTCGATGGATTTACGGGAAGAACGACATTGGTGACGCTGGCAACGTCCTCTGGGTCAACATCGTCATTCTCAACTCATTGAAACCCTGACCGTCTGCCAGAACGTTGCCGGGCAGTACCACCTCCACCGCCCCCGGGAACCAAAGCCGAAAGTACTCGCTTCCTACCGGACTTGTGACCATCAACTTGAACACAAGACCTGACGCCTGCGCTTGTCTTTCCCTACCAAAACTGTCCATCCAGCCCATCAACATGTGCATTTCCCTGAGATGGATCTCGTTCTGGAAGAAGTTGACCCCGTCAATCATGCAAAAGACAACGCTTGGACCCAGGCGACTGACAATCGCTTCGAAAAGACTCCATAGATCTTCTAGTCTTCGTCCTTGAATCATAGCCAAGTCGGCTTCTCCGAGAAAGCCGAGATCGAGGCCATCAGCGAGAGGGAGAACTATTTGTGCTGTGAGCGACCTCAGCATTCCGTTGGGCCCAGGCAGCTTGCCGTCCGGGTCACTGTGAAGTCTGCAGAAGAAGAGTGCGGGGTGTACGTGCTCGACTTGAGAGATTGACTTGGCCAGCATCGCGCTCATGTAGGTCAGCGGCGAGACTATGTCGCTTTGAGCCGTGTCGAAGTCCATGCCCCTGATGAGTAAAGTCTGGGAGCTTGTGGATTTGAGCCACTGACTAAAGCTAGGATCCTGTGTGACGAAAGAAATCCTGCCTTGTTGATTAGGGCTGAGTGAATTGCCCATAAACAGGACAAAGTCCATCTCTCTTTGCATCGCCTCAAGAGCTTGGCGATGAGAATCAGCTACTACGCCGAAGCCGAGGGCCGCCAAGAGTTGTGATTGGGTGACCTTCGGTGGAAGAGGCGTGATGAAGTAGTTGGTTTGGTGGTACTGATGGGATTGACGAGGCCGTGTTCCTTCCTTGAGCTGCTCAACACACCATGTACAGATTCAGCCGCGGACTTTAGGATTATTGCTCCGTTTCACTCCCCATGCAATCACTCACATTTCAGATCTTTTCTGAGATCAAGAAGCTGGCTTTCAAGGGATTTTTTCGCTTCAAAATCCTTCCTGCAGTCCTCTTCCAGCCTCCTCGCCTCTTCTTGCCTCTTTTGGGCTTCGGTGGAAAGTTTACTGTCGAGTTGGTCCACAGCCTTCCCTATCATCACGATATTCTGGGCCATGCCGTCCGTCTTCTGGTGAAAGCACGACTGTATGGCTCGCTCGAAGGCCTTGGACTTCTCCTGGATGTTCGAGGTGACCTTGCTCTGCAGGCTCGCGGCGTAGTCCTCACCCCCAACAAAAGACTGGAAGCCAGCTCGAAAGGCCCCGCCACCTATTGAATCTGATGCTTAGATGGTGTTGCAGTATATGGGATGCTCGAGTCTCACGCTTTGACAATTTCTCAAACCACGGTATGATGGCTTCCACAGCTTCCAACACTGCGATATATAACGCCTCGGCCGTGGGAAGAACGTTTGGAAATCCCGCGTAAATCCGTATGTAGGTAGCTGTCTGGTCGACCTCTGCGGATAGTGCGTCCAAAGATCCCAGCACGATTTCCACAAGCTCCCGATGGCGCCTTGCGGCCTGCATATTAAAGTCAGGCCTCGATTTCTTTCAAAAGTTGACACACAGAGAATCTCACACTGCAAATCAGTTTCAACCCCCCACATATCGGGCTAGTGTAATCCCCATTTGGAATCAATTCTGTCAGGAACTCGATGCGACACGCGTAGTTGGTAAAAACCCGATTTCGATAGCCCAGAGTGCGCTTCTGAATCAAGTACTTGTCGCGCACGCACTCGGCCTCTTGTATGACCTCTTCCCATGTGTTGGTGTTCTGAAAGAGGCTTCTGGCATTAAGATCATTGGATCGTGTAAAAAAGCCGTCCATGAAACCAAGAAATTTCGACTTTCTTTTATCAAGTCTACCGCCAGATTAATATTTACGGTCATAACGACGATGAA
Source organism: Colletotrichum tropicicola (assembly GCA_025962755.1). Lineage (NCBI taxonomy): Eukaryota > Fungi > Ascomycota > Sordariomycetes > Glomerellales > Glomerellaceae > Colletotrichum > Colletotrichum tropicicola. Next base: position 6,839 of record JAOWMA010000450.1, read on the forward strand.
TCTCAGTCGTGAAAAGAGAACTGACTCCAACGATGGTGTTGGTACTTTGACCTGTTTCAAAGCCTCGTTCATAGCCCAGGCGGGGTCGATATGTGCAGCATGGTGCTCGATCCATCGGTTGACCTCTTGCACACTTGCCGTGCCAGTCATCTTCAAAGAGGTAAATTTACTGACTAGCGGCAGCTTTACGAGGGGTCGCTATATGTAGGCTCAGTGCGTTCAGATTGCCATTTGACGCTCCTGTCATTTAAAATGGTGTCAATTTCAAAATGGGAAGAAAATGGGACCGGCTCGTGCATTGAATTGCCTACGAGGAGACAGGGAAACGTTATCGCAACCTGGTGAACAAGTCCTAGGAGGACTCTGCATGAGAGGTTTTATTGTTCGGGAAATTGATTAGGCTCGAAGAAGCCCCTCTCTCAGGATTGAAGGCTGCAGTGATCATCATGGATGGTTCCGAAGCTGACGTGTCAATACATGTAGACTTGGCTGCATGGGCAGAGGACCCACGCGTCGCTGATGATGGTGTCTAATAGGCTAGTGTACGCTCGCTGCCGCATTTACTTACTGATAGCGGCTAAGATTTTATTTGATCCGTGAGCCAGGAAGACTTCCAACTAGAGAACCACGTCAACGTGCTCTGCCTGTTTGCGTATAATTGGACAGGTGCCTCACCGAGGATGCATGTAAGAATAAGCGCTAACCCGAACAGAGCAATCCAATTTGAGACACAACGGGGGCCCGGCCCCCTAAAACACGTCCATATCATGTTCTACCTTACTCAGAATTCCATTATTTTATGATGGTGCCCAGCCCAACCCTCACAAACAGCACGTCGTCATCAAGCAACAGCCATCGTCACCCCCAATGTTACCCAACACAATGACGACCGAGGTGGACATGCCTTTGTCAACATCCGTGTTGTCTCCAATGTCTGATGGCAATGGCCTCGAGGTAGATACTCCTCGGGCAGTGTCAAGGATGAAAAGAGACGCGCTGACCTTTTCTAAAGGAACACAAAACTTCGCTGGAAGATCTGATGACCAGTGTCGATAAAGAAGTCGAGCAATCCGGGCACGAAGATCAAAATGATCAAAATGATCTGGCGGAGCAACGGGCAAACGATGAGTCCGTTGAAGATGAACCAATGGCACAGATTGTCACAGGTGATGATTCCACCGTGGAACCTTCGCCGGATCAACTAAAACAATGGATGACTGCAATGTCAGAAGGCTTTGAATCCTTCAGAAATGTCAAGAGTCGCCTTGGCAAGTGTCTCGAAGCACTTGACTGGAAAGAAGACGTCAGAAACTTGGAAACAGCCATGAGAGAACATCAGAAAAGATTGGCCCGGCTCCAAGATCTGATAGGTGATTCAGGAAATAGTCAAGACATGCTCAGTCTCCAACGCAGATCGAGATCCAAATCTCGATCGACAGCCTCTGAGGCGCGTTCTCGATCAAGCGTCCTGTCGTCGCCTCCTCATCGCAGTCGGTCTCCCACGCAGAATTTACCTCGAAGAAATCGGCGCGGTAGTGACTCTACTTATCATTCGCAAAGTCCACCACGGCTACGAATAGACGGACCTACGCATATCATTTATAGGCTGGGGAGACCCCCTAGGAGCGTGCCGGTGGGGCGGTCACGACCCGAGTTACGGTATCTACCGTGGGAAGAAGTCGTATTCAGCCCTGTTCCAGACGACGACTACTATGCAATCGAGGTTCCAACGGACGAGCCCAACACCGCCGACCTCATCCAAATAAGGGCCGAACTGCAGGTTCAAAGTCCCGCGGCACGCATATTTGAGGATACGAAATCCTACAGCGCCCCAGAGCGGCTTCCCGAAAGAATACGGATAAACTCCTTCGCCCTGCAAACATTGATTCTCAATGATGTTATAGCAAGGGGAAATGCAACTATCAGCGCTGGGCCTTTGTTTGTTCTCAGGCCGTTCAAACTGCTACTGGAGGTAAAGGACAAGCTCCGGGCGCGTATACGTGACCTTGAGCTCGCACGAAAGGGAATGGGTGATCTGACTGAAGAGCAACTGCTCGCTGAGCTGAACGATTCGAACCTCCCGCCCGTGCTGGACAAAATGGTAAACGGTCGGATCTACGAAAACTTGCTTGATCGACGAGTGCTGACGTCACTGATATTGCAAATGCGATGCCTAGATGACTTTAACACTAAAGTCTTAGAGCCGGAGGTAGACCGGCTTACCAGAATGCCTGCCTCAGTCAGTTTTTCTGATCTCTGGTTCTTATTTTCCCCAGGGACCTTGATTGTTTCGAAGGACAAGAAAATTCCACAGAAGATTTGGAAAGTTGTGGAGCGGAGTGGCGGTCGATGGAACCACGGCAACGTGAAGCTGAGCCCGGATGTCGCTGATCCAACCGAACACGCCTCTTTCCGAGTAGACTGCTTCTACTTGGAATATGATGGCGATGGGTTTCGCCCAGTTTGGGATTGCTTCTTCATCCCGGAATTTGAGGGTACACAAGACACTGCGAAGCTCAACGTTGCCCCACTTGAACTGGTTGCGAAGGACAAGGATGAGTTCGACAAAGATGCTGCCCTTGAGCGCGCACGACGATTTATGGAGTGTTGTATGATGCCTTTCCATCGATATTACTCGGGGAGAAGCCACAATCTCACACCAAACGGTACGAAGCTGGCACCGATTGGAGAGGACCCAAACTTTCCTAAAAGTGCTTCTCCGCATGCTGAGAGAATCCAAAGCGAAGTCGTCATCGATTTTGCAAGAGCTTTTCAAGAAGTCCCTTATTGGGTGCCCCCTAATGAACCTTTTGAATCTTTTGAGAACGTTGCGATGGAAACAGGTCTCTATTATAGACAAGAGGGATCTGTGGAGAACGACCGCAGATGGAACAAGGCGGCCACAGATGCCTTCTCGGAACGGAAGTGGAGGCAGTGGCTGACAGGGACAGGACCGTCTGGAGATGATCTACTACTTTTGCCTGACAGAGTCTTCGCTTTTGTGTTCCGAACACGAAAATGGGGTGAGTTTAATACGGATTACATCCTCGAAGTTGGGCATTAGGAAACTGACCTATGGCTCCTAAAGCATCTCTTCCTATAGGTCTGGACTCAGATGGGAAAGAGAGACTTCAGATGATCAAGCCTCGCCTGGAACCATGGAAAGAGCTTGAACTCCCTGATGGCCACAAGGAAGTTGTTCAGTCTCTCATTGAATCACACTTCTCAACGGACGAGACCCGAAAGATGCATTTAGATGTTGTGAGGGACAAAGGTAAGTTCATGGAAACGTTTGAGCTTCCTTATCTTTAGTTATAAGCTAACCCTTCAACAAGGCAAAGGTGTCATTATTCTCTTGCACGGCGTTCCTGGAGTTGGAAAGACTTCAACAGCAGGTCAGTAATGCCTGAAAGCTGAAATTACGAGTGACTAAAACTTATTCAATCCAAGAATGTGCTGCTGAAAGCAACTGTCGACCGCTCCTTCCGATTACATGCGGTATGCCGTACCTTTCCTCTGGTGCGCCAGGACCTAATTCCCCTGTATCTAGGCGACCTAGGATTGGCACCAAATGAGGTCGAGTCGAAGCTTCAAGAAATCTTCCGTCTTGCTCATGCATGGAATTGTGTACTTCTCCTGGACGAAGCAGACATCTTCTTGGCACAGCGAAGCACGACTGACATACAGAGAAACGCTCTTGTTTCTGGTAAGATTTCCTTAACGTGTTGGATATTTGATTCATAGGTTAGCACCCTATCATCACTAGCTAACATCTCCCCAGTCTTTTTGCGTACTCTGGAATACTATGAGGGGATCCTTTTCTTGACCACCAACCGCGTTGGCATCTTTGATGAAGCCTTCAAGTCGCGAATCCACATTTCACTGTACTATCCGCCCCTGAATGGTCTCCAGACGTCCAGAATCTGGAAAACGCACATCAGAAAGGTACAGGAAAACGGCATCGATGTTGACAGAAAAGCCATACTGCAGTACGCAGGGCAGGTCTGGGACGGTCAGCAGCATCCCGATCGCGGGCCTGCCTGGAACGGCCGTCAGATTAAGAACGCCTTCCAAAGCGCCATCGCCTTGGCCGGCTTCTACACCAAGACTGGCGAGAAGATACGATTGGAGCAGAAGTATTTTGAGAGCTTCAACAAGGTCTCGGAGCAGTTCGGCAAGTACATCTTCAGGACTAAGCAGGGACACACGGACGCCGACTGGAATCGCATGCTCATGACACGGAGGGACGACTTTTCCGTTGATCCAAACGGACAGCCGGACAGCTCTTGGGGTATGAACCAGGGACAGATGGCAGACGCCTTTGGAAGACCCATCGTGCCTGCACCGGTTCAGCGTCTATGCCGGATACCCATACCAGAATGCGCAACACCAGCAACAGGTGCCTCAGCAGCAGCTACATCAACATCAACAGCCGGTACCGCAGGGGTTTCAGCATCAGCAACAGCCTCAGCAGCCTCAAGGATTCCAGCAACAGCAGCAAGGCTATCAACAGCCTGCGGGTCCGGCCGAGGGATTCCAGACGGCGCCGCAGCAAGGCAACCTTGGAGTCGCCCAGCCAATTGCAATGCAACCGCCGGCAGCACAGCCGCCGATGTCCCAAGGACCTTCAAACCCCTCTTTGTGGGAGTAAAGGCTGGGCTGTCGGGAAGCTCTCCGATACGGAATTGCATGGACTTTGTTCTGTGTCGTTCTTGCTCTGTGCTATCGCCGGTTTTAGAGAAATGGGTCAGCCGCTACGACATCTCATGCCCCGTCCAGGGCGAATAGAGTGCCGACTTTCGAGAGAGAACGGGACCGCCCGAGAGACAACAGGTGATCAGACTCGAGAGGCAAGCTGAACCGAGTCAGTCAGATGCATGAGAGGAGACAGGGAGAGCAGACAGGGGCGCGTCTCCAGCAAGGACCCAACGGAAAAGGGATCGCGAACCCAGCCGGCGCCCGGCTGTCAAGGCTAGCTGAGAAGGGCAGTGTGGATCGCGGATCACCGAGGGAAGCCGTTTCAACACAGGCGGCTCTCCGGCATTTGAACATTTTGGCAACGGCCAAATCTTGGGTTGCCGAGATTAACTCCCACACAGGTCCCCGTTTATCGTTGGGCTGACAATGTTTGTTTTGGGCTCGCGGGCGGAGCGAGTTGATAGGTGAATCGAGTTTGAGATTTCTGCACGCTCCAGTTCGGTAGGAGTGTCCCGAGTTTGGTAGTCTCATTAGGTTGTTGATAGTTTTGCTTGTTTCTTAAGATTACATGACGTTGTTCGTTCCCTTTTCGTCCTGATCCGCCGGCCTTTCCCCCTCTTACAATAGCATCTCTTCTGGGTATTTTGCATTCACGCTTGCCATGGCAGACCAAAGCGTCATGCCGATCATAGATACTGTAACCTCAACTGCAAGTGGGGGGGGGGGGGGGGGGGGGGGGGGGGGGGGGGGGGGGGGGGGGGGGGGGGGGGGGGCGCGGG
>JAOWMA010000450.1:12325-33790 GCA_025962755.1 Colletotrichum tropicicola
AACACCCATCTGTTTGGGTTTTTGTCTTTACCGGTTGCCTTTGCCACCAAAACGGCACTGCCCCCAAATATAATTTTTACCCAAACTCAAAAACCCCCCCCCCCCCCCCCCCCCCCCGGCTCACCATAGCATTTCGCTGGAGCCTAGGTCAACCCTGGTAGTTCTGACGAGAGGCTCTGTGAGGGTCAGGCCTAGCCCTCGAAATTGTGTACTCCGTCGTGACGACAATCTTGTTCTTGTCCTCCGGTCTTCGAGCCCTAATAGAGGTGTGCTTGTTGTCCGTCGCGACTTCGGTGTTGCTGACGCCCTGGGGCAGATATGGGCTCTGGGGCTGTTTGTTGGAGCCGATGGAGGCCTCTTCGCCCCCGGAAACGGCGCCCTTCTCGGGGTTGGCGACGATGTGCTCGTTGGAACCCCAGGTTGCCTCGTTCGGGATGGAAAGCGGATGGCTTCTGGGTCCTTGTTTGCCCGGGTAGCTGCCCAGTCGGTATCCCTGGCTATCGCCCAAGGCGCTGTTCTTGTTGGTGCTCATGTTGCGGCTCTTGTCGATTACACTTTTGAATAGGGGGTAAACCATGGGCATGTTGGTGAGCACGACGGAGACGAAAGACTCTCGAACGGACCAGTAGCCGGATCGTGCGGGATCGGTGTCACCGGACTGTAAATATCTTGTTAGCAATCAAAGAGTTTGGTGTGTTTTATCGTGAATACTTGCGGTAAGGATGGACACGCAACGCATAACTCCAAAGGCCATCTCGAGGAAACCTCCGCTGAACATGATCACCAAGGTAAGCTTCTTCCGCCAGGGAAGGTGCGACTTCCAGACCATCTACGCAGTGCTGTTAGCATGTAGTTGAAAAGTACGAGACTTAGAAGAACCTACAGGAAGTGGAATAGCCATCAGATAGAAATCAGTAGCCGTGTTCATGGCCATGACGAAGATTGTTTGGATGAAGGATATGGCAGGCATGCAAGAGTCTAGCGACGGCTAGTTAACACAAGTTCCCAAGAACGAACGGCAACACCTACTTCCTGGGCTAGGATTGATCTGCCACTGGTTATGAAACGGGATGCACTTGAAGAAGGCAACAATAAGGCAGGAAACGTAGGTGAGGGGCATGATGATCATGGCCCAAAAGATGATTCGCTTCATCTTGTGCACTCCTTCTCTGTTGCAAGAGTCAGCAGTCGAATCCGTCAAGGACCAGCTTCCAACACTCACGTCAAGCGGGAATAGTAGATGACCCAGCATCCTTTCAACAACCACAAGAGAGTTGTATATAATAAGAGTCCGATGACGTGTGTCTTGGACCCATTGACCCGTAGCGTCCATTCTGGTGATGTTGGATCTAACGCGGCTCGTTGTGCATCTGTCGTGCCATTGTTGGCTAAGCCTTGCCAATAGGCGACGACGAAGTAGGCGGCGACGGATTCGGCTGTGTAGACCAACTTTGGCAAAAGATGTTAGAGAATGTCTCAAACTCTTGGGTCGGGGGGATTGCTCACAACCGCAACACCCATCAGGGCGTCATCCCAAGCAAACTTTCTCCATCCCAACGTGGACATGCGGCTATAGTAGCGAAGTCCGACAACAAGATACGCCGCTCCCTGCAGGCCCCAGACCTCTCGGATGAACCGCTGGGCTTCTTCGGCAGACATGTTGACTTCTTGCCCTGCAGGTAAACGCCGCTAGAAAGAGAACCAACAAACAAAGGGTATCGGGTACAAACAACAAACAAGCAAGTTCAAACAGAGAATAGTTCGGGACCGGCGGCTAAATTCAACAAAAGAGGATCTCACTCGGGGAGACGAAAGAGTAAATAATAACCCTGCCGGAAAACTCTGAAGCAGAGTCAAGAAGCTAACGCAGCACGAACATCAACCCACCCCCCAAACATCAACAGCACCGACTGAATCGTACATTTGTCACCGTTTCCATCCCCTTGACCAGCCTTGTGCTTGTCCCTGGGTCCGTCCACCTGGTTCAGTGTTTCCCAAAACACAAGGGCCATGATGTGCCGATCGCTTAATGAGCTGCAGGGGAAACGACGAGTTCACGGCCGTTATACATGGTTCACTCACTGCGGCAAAAGACGGACGCTCGTTGTGCTCGACTCAACTGGCCAGGCATCTAAGTCGGGATCAAGGGCCTTGGAGCGGCACTTCCGTCTGCGGTCCCAGGGTGGCATGGGTGGGCTTCCTCAACTCCGCTTTCGATAGCAACCGTTGAACCGTACGAGGGCCGCCCCAGCGGAAGCCCACCCTGGCTGCGACGCGATGAGGACCAAACCATCCGATCGACGGTTTATTCGGGGAACCGGAGTAAAGGTCCGGGTTGGTCTGTGTTTGTGTGTTTGAAGGAGAGAAATCACAAAGGCCCAGCCTGGACTCGAGAGAGGCCGAAGATGCGACCCCGTGGCGCGACGCCACAGTGATATATCCAGGATCGACTTGCGTCGGATGCTGACTGCCGTGTTGAGTAATCTGTCAGATCCTGCAGATGTGCCTCTTTTGGGACTGGCGGGACCGTTGCGAGAACGTCAATCAAATCACGAGTGACATAGCCAACCCCGGCAGCTGGGGAAACACTGGTCGACCACACTCGTTGCGGCTCCCTAAGCTTCTGTTGAACCCCTGGCAACTAGCATGAAACGAGAGGTTGTCATAATATTAGCTGTCCAACCGCGGTGTGCGCCTTACTCTGTCTTGTAAGGCGGGATTCAAGAGCTCAGCTCGCCCAGCACCCTCATTTACTGTCATATTTCTATCTCTGCAGCGGCGACCCAATGAAACGGTCTGAATGACACCCTGGGCATTACCGCTAGACGGGAACCCGCGGTAATAGATCCCAGCCGCTCGGACGTTCAGTTGCAGCATATCAATCCGTCGAGTTGCCAAGGGGACCCAGTTGTGTTCCCGTGAAAGTCCTGATCAACGCCGTGATAATAATGTCAAGGGGATGACGGAGGCAATCATTGTATGCAACCGCGACTGAGCGGTGATGATGATTGATTATTCGTGCTTGGTTCAACGCGTGTCTCCACTCGAATTTCACATGTGACGAGTCAGGTCCAGTTTCAATGACGAGACCGAGTCGCTGAGTCGCTGAAGAAGGGTCACATCTCAGTGGAACCGGCCCAAAAGGCGCGTACCACAAGGCGCAGCGCCGTAGACGCGCAGATGATTTCTGCCCGGGGGTCTCTCTCAACTCTGTACCGTTAATTGTCTGCCCGGGGGGGGGGGTGTTGGGTGTTCTGGGGTCATGGACTCCAGTTATTGAGGAGACGGCGACCGCTCCGAGCCTCTCAGAGCGAATAAGACGGCTGAGATGATGCCAACTTGCGCAATTGGGTGTCCGCCGTACTGGGTCTTCGTTGCAGATGTGGTCCATCGTCTCGCGGGGGGCACAGGACTCCAGTTCATAAGCTTGTCGTCGTTAGTGCCACGTCAACCGGCCATTCTGCATGCTCCGCATGAATTGATCGGTCGTGGACGGCCAAGATGGTGGGAGGCCATTCCTGGTTAGTCTGTCGGCCAAGAATGAAGAGAGAGGGGCCCAGAACGCCCGCAGTCCTCGCAGAAGAGAGAAACGGGGGCCGTTTGAGTGTGCGTCATCCCGGGCGCCTTGTTGATTTGATGCTGAGAGAGAGAGAGAGAAAAGAAAGCATATGAGTTACCAGTTACCAGTGTGGCGGCGGCGAGAACCTGTCAGATATCACAGACCCGGGGATGCCGGACATAAGCCCCGTTTCCCCAACTGCCCAATGCCGTCCCCCCCTTCTCCAACCGGACTGTTCGCCTCCATGGATGCCGGCAGTCGTCGACCAAGACTTGGGGTCTCTGGTACCGAGAGTTGTCTGGGCATCGAGTCTCGGCACGTTCCCAAGAGATGAGGTTCTGCAAGACGGAAAGACGACTTCGGCTCCCGTCCGCCCACCGAGCCCTGGCAAAACAACAATATCTCCCCCCACGCTCGATGACGCCGTTGGAACATTTGAAAGGGGTCCCGTAGGAATGAGCGCACAGACAAGCAACATGCCATTCCCGTTCGGTGCTGGTCCCTCCCGACTGCGGCCAAAAACGGCTCAGATCAACGATGGCCCATGAACCGGGCCCTTGTCAGCGGGACGCTCCCGGACGCACGAGGGGATGAATGGGCATCCGTCTATCTGCTAGGCCCAGGTAGACGCTAGTAAGGCGTCTCTTCCTGCTGGTTCCATCCCCACTGGGGGTCGTTGAACCTCCCCGCAGTCTCGAGACGCAGGTCGTCCATCCATCCTGATCCTCCATCGACCATTAGCAACCCAAGCAACCAACCCCGAGCAAGCAAGCAACGCAGCCCGGCCGGCCCATGTGCGTGCTGTTCCTTGCCCGCGTATCGAACGTTGTGTGGACACCGGCCAAGAGTCTGCAGCCTCAAGGGGAGGGGCTATCGCGCTCGACTCTCAAGGGGCGGCGAGTCAAGATGCTCGCAGGCCCCGCGACTCGAAGACTTGAGATCCTTTCAATTCTGCTCGCTGGCACGCACACATCCCACAAACGCACAGCTCTCTCCGTCTCCCTTGCTTTCTTCTTCCCCAAACTCTAATCTCTCACCCGGCCCCCTAACCGCGACACCGCAACACCAGACCGCACCAAGCCCGGCCGTGACGCACCGGACCACACACCAGACGAGATGGCCACCAGCGAGCAAGTCCCCGAGTCTAATGTCGACGTGTAAGTCGCCCCCTCCTCGTGCTCACAGGCGAGAACAATGTGAAGGGCGTTTACTGATCGTCGATCTTGTAATCACAGGCTCATTATTGGCGCCGGCCCTGCGGGGTAAGTCATTCCAGCGCGTGGTGGCGGCCACCGCTTTCTTTTTTGTCTCTTTCTTCTCTCCCTCCCTCCCTCCCTCTTCACCCTTGGCTTCGTCACTCGGCGGGCGGCGACTGACGATGGGCCGCTCAGGTTGATGGCTGCCGCGTGGATGGCGCACTGCGGCGTCAAGGCCCGCATTGTCGATAAGAGAAACACCAAGATCTTCTGCGGACAGGCCGACGGACTGCAGTGCCGCAGTCTGGAGATCTTTGACTCCCTTGGCTTCGCGGACCGCGCGTGGAAGGAGGCCAACCACATGATTGAGGTATGAGATGGCTCTCACCGACTTGATGAGTGCCTGCGCTCACATTGACATTGCTTCACTAGATTTGCATGTGGGTGCGTAGTTCCCGAGAACTTATGAACAAAGACAGTCATGCTCATGAGATGTAGAACCCCGGCAGCGACGGTGTGATCCGCCGCAGCGACAGAATCCCCGACACCATCGTCGGCCTCTCCCGCTTCCAGCAGATCGTCCTGCACCAGGGCCGCATCGAGCGCTTCTTCCTCGAGAACATCAAGAAGCACTCCAAGGACACCATCCAGGTCGAGCGCGGCGTGCTGCCCGAGTCCCTCGAGATCGACGAGTCCAAGGTCGACGACGACGATGCCTACCCCGTCACCGTCAAGCTGAGGCAGCTCTCCGAGGAGGAGGCCACTCCTCCGCAGGCCGCCAACGCCAGCAAGGTTCCCGATGGCCTCTTTCGCAGCAACCTGACCCAGACCAACGACGAGGAGGACCTCATCAAGAAGAGCCAGGACCGGTCCGGCGCCAGCGAGATCGTCCACGCAAAGTATGTCATCGGCTGCGACGGCGCTCGCAGCTGGACGCGCCGACAGCTGGGCTTCGAGCTCGACGGCGAGGCGACTGACTTCATCTGGGGTGTCATGGACATCATCCCCATAACCGACTTCCGTACGTGGCCGGCGTCACAGTCCTGGGGTGTTATTTGATATGAGTTCTAACGTATCACAGCTGATATCCGCATGCGCTGTGCCATCCACTCTGCCGAGAACGGTAGTCTGATGGTCATCCCCAGAGAGAACAAGCTCGTTCGTCTGTACATCCAGCTAAAGGAGGTCACCCCTGATGCCTCCGGCAGAGCCGACCGCTCCAAGATCACACCAGAGCTCATCTTCAGCGCCGCCCAGAAGATCCTCAGCCCGTACAAGATCGACTACGAGTACTGCGACTGGTGGACGGCCTACCAGGTACGGAACACAGTAATCGGCTTCAACTCGCTCTCGAGCGTCTGCTGACAACTCTCTAGATCGGCCAGCGCGTCGGCACCAACTTCGACGCCCACGGCCGTGTCTTCCTCGCCGGCGACGCGGTCCACACCCACTCCCCCAAGGCCGGCCAGGGCATGAACGTCTCGATGCAGGACACCTACAACCTCGGCTGGAAGGTCGCCCTGGCCGCCAAGGGCATCGTCAAGCGCAGCATCCTCAGCACCTACCAGAGCGAGCGCCGCCGCGTGGCCCAGGACCTCATCGAGTTCGACCACCGTTTCAGCCGCCTCTTCTCCGGCCGCCCGGCCAAGGACGTCATGGACGCCGAGGGCGTCAGCATGGACGTCTTCAAGGACGCCTTCCTCAAGGGCAACATCTTCGCCTCGGGCCTGTCCGTCAACTACGGCCCCAGCAACCTCGTCGTCAAGGCCGGCGACGCCCTCGAGCAGGGTGACGGCAGCAAGGTCGTCAGCTCCGCCGCCGTCGCCGTCAGCCCCGACGCCTTTGAGAAGAAGCAGGCGCTCGCCACCGGCCTGCCCGTCGGCATGCGCTTCAACAGCTTCAAGGTCCTCAACCAGGCCTGCGCGCGGCCGTGGCACTTCCAGGAGCGCCTCAAGGCCGACGGCCGCTTCCGCGTCGTGCTGTTCGCGGGTAACGTCCTGGACGCCGGGCAGAAGGCCCGCGTCGACAAGTTCTGCGCCGCGCTCGACGCGCCCGAGAACTTTTTGCGCAGGGTCACGCCGGCCGGCGCGCCGATCGACAGCGTCATCGAGGTGTTGACCATCCACTCGGCGAAGCGCACCGACACGGAGTTGCTGAGGGACTTCCCCGAGATCCTGCACCCGCTCGACCCGCACTTTGGCTGGGACTACAACAAGGTGTACGTCGACGACGAGAGCTACCACGAGGGCTTTGGTGACGCGTACAAGAATTACGGCGTCGACAAGCAGAGGGGCTGCGTCGTCGTCGTCCGCCCTGACCAGTACGTCGCCTGGGTCGGCGAGCTCGAGGACTTTGAGGAGTTACAGAAGTACTTTGAGGGCTGCCTTGTTCTCGGACAGCCTCCTGTTAACGGTGTGAACGGAACGTCGCTGCCGATCCGGTGATGAGATAATGCGTAATTAAAGCAAATTCATGTAATTATTTGAGTGTTGAGATGATGCTATGAGACATAATAGAAGCACGTAGACTTGATGATACGTATGGTTGTCATTTTGTATTGCTCCTTAGGCAGTGTTGCTGCAATACGTGCCGAAGTTGTTTCCTGATAAAGTTGACAGTTTCCTAAGCTGTTCAGGAAAAGGACAGTTGTCGATGGTGAGTTCCAACAACAGTCCCTAGGCTTCGAAGGCATCCTGCGGCAAAACAGTAATGGCAGGAGTCTGCCAAACATCCCAGTCTTCCGCCACATCGGGGGCTCCAAACGGTCTCAGGGCAGCAATCCGGAAGCTATCAACGTCAGCTAGCATTCAGAGAGACTGAAACAATCACTCACTTGTAAATCCCAGGCAGCACCTGGGAACCGTTGGCGAATCTTCCCAGCCAAAAGAACGTGCCATACCTGGCCCGGGGCTGGGTGTAAAGCGGGAACGAGAAAACGTCGTCCTCGCTGTCTTCCCCGGGGATGAACCAGTTGGTGTTTGCGGTCCCGTTCCAGCTGGTGGCCGAGCCGATGAAGCCCTTCTCGCCGATGACTGGGGGGTAGGACCAGTCGGCTTCGGTGTAATTGGCGTCGAAGATCTGGTCGCCACTCGGTCAGTCTTGGTCCAGACATGGTCAGTCTGCGTTTCGGCTTACATCCCAGCGGAGTTCTTGAGTGCCCCATGCAAGTCTGGTGTAGAGTTTGATAAAGTCTTGAGCCTCACGGGTGAGGTTGAAGGTGAAGCTGGGATTTGTCAGTTCATCGAGCTTTTCCAGGACGCATTCTATCAGCTTACTTTGACTTTTGTTCCAGCTTGATGCCACTGGGGGTGGAAACAATGTACGGATTGTTCCATCCATAGTCCCAGATGTTTTCGATTGTCTCTTTCAAATCACAAGCAACACCTGCTGAGCCATCAGTCGAATAACGATAGTGAGCTGGATGATAACTGACCAAAGTACGGAACGCCCAGCTCCTCGCCGTTACTACCGCTGATGAGGATTTTTCCGCTGTACACCGGAAGCTCCGTGGTGTTGACACCTTCGGGAGCCTTGAACGTGAACCTGCACTTCTTGTCAGCCTGGTCCAGACCACTCTTAATAGCACTTGTTTAGACAACTTACTCGACTGCTTTCGTCTCTCCTGGGCCAACACTGATCTCCTCCGGCAGCGCAACCTCGGGGGTCATCTTCACGGGAAGTATCTCCGGGTACAGGTAGATCCCCGGCACAAATGACTGCTGCCGGCCCGGGATCGAGGGCTCGTACGAATCGTATCCTCCCGCATCCTGGAGAGAGAACTTGTAAGTGACAGCCTCCGCGCCGCGGTTCGTAATCTCAACCGAGTGCGTCCCGCGGAAATGAGCCGTGTCATTCAGCTCAAACTTGCGCCCATCGAAACCCAATTTGGTGCTGTACTCAAGCACCCTCCCCGCGTCAACGAACCCTCCCCCGACCTGCGTAGTCGGCGCCCAGAACCCGTAGTCGGTAGCACTAGTCGCCCAGTCCGCCCACGGCACCGCGCGCGCCGTCGTCGTGATGCGCGCGACCAGCCGCCTCGCCCACTCCGGGTCGTCCGCGTGCGCCGCCCGCCCGCCAAACCTGCCGACCCAGAGCGCCGCGACGCCCGAGATGTACGGCGTGGCCATGCTCGTGCCGCTGAGCACGCGGTACGCGTCGGTCGGGTACGTGCTCAGGATCCTGGTCCCGGGGCCGGCGACGTCGGGCTTGAGCGCGAGGTCGTAGGTGCCGCCCCACGAGGTGTAGGCCGCGGGACGGCCGCCGCCCGCGTTGCGGATGCCGACGTAGTGCGCGGTGTCGACGTCGAAGGACGCCGTGACGGTGCCGCCGGCGAGGATGGCGGCGATGATGGCCTCGCCGGCGGTGGCTTCGATGCCGCCCGTGAGGCCGACGCGGTGGGAGCTCACGGGGCTTTGGTAGATGTCCACGTTGTTGTAGAAGAGGATGTACTGGGCGCCGAAGGCGGCGGCGTTGGTGTGTTTGGTGGTTGTCGTGCAGCCGCCGAGTCTGATGAGGACTACGGTCTCGTTCAGCTGGGGCGTATCTGCCGGGAGGGCCTCGCAGGCGTCGTTCTCGACGGAGGCGTTGAGGGTGATGGGCCTGATGGGCCAGTCGGCGATGGTGTCCGGGAAGAAGCCTGATCCGGGGACGTAGGCAATCTGTGTTTTGTTTGATTCGCCGTCGAGGTTGAAGTTGGCTGAGAAGGCCTGCGCAGGAAAGACACCGGGATCGCTCGAGCCGACGGTGAGGACATGCTCGCCTGATGCGCCGTTGGCCATGGAGAATGGCCCGTCTTCTCCGCTGTTTCCGGCAGCAAAGACGACTACCACGCCCCTGTCTACGATTCTCGAAGCGACGACGGCGAGGGCGTTGTTGGTGAACCCGCTGCCTTCTCCAACACTGGCGCTGATGATGTCGGCCTGGACAAGTGTCATTATCCGTATCAAGTTGCAAGGCCATTGTCAACTCACTCCTGAATCAAAGGCTTTTAAAAAGCCTTCGATGACAGTCTCCTCGTTCGAGTAGCCTGTGCTACCAAAGACTTTGAACGAAAGCAACTTGGCCTTGGGGGCAACTCCAACGAATCTGCGGCAGTCAGTCAGATTTATCTGTGAACCAGTGGTAACGAAAGAAGAAACCGACTGATCACTCTTTCCAGCAATGATGCCGGCCACATGAGTTCCGTGGCCGAACCTGTCCATCGGGTCATTGTCCGGCTGTGCAGGCGCATCAGGCCATACTACCGCCCTTTTAGCAAACGAACCAACACTCCGAAGATCATGTAACATACCATCGCCAACCAGATCGTAGCCACCTGCAACTGTGAACCCTTCACCGATGCCTCCGCCAAGCTGAAAGCTCCTATTAGTACACCATATCGTTGAGATGCAATGAACCGCTTACTGCAGGGTGTGTATACTGCACGCCACTGTCGACGATAGCAACAGTTGCGCCTTCACCAAGAACCCCATCTTCATGCAGCTTCTCGACGCCAGTCAGCCCATGAACCGAGTAGTTCACCGCAGCAGCGTCGTCGCTGAACGACTCGCCCTCGAGGATCGGCAGCAGCTGCAGGATCTGCGACTTGTACACCGAAGCCACAATCGGCTCGCTCTCGGATCCGTCGAGCGCAGCCCTCACAGACTCGGCGGTGCACTCGTGCTCGCACTCGACGGTCACGCCGGGAAATACGTCCGAGTCGAAGTGCTTGACCACCCGGAGACCAGGGACGCCGGCTGAGTCCATGGCCGCGACACGAGTCCCGTGGACGCGCGACTTGAGTTCGACGATGTACCTCCTAGGCGCCACGTCGCTGGGACCCGTGTCGTTGAGCGACCGTCCGAAGTGCTGGGCGGCCTGGACGGAACCTGTCGCGCCGAGGAGCGATAGGAGAGCAGTTCCTAGCAGCATGATCGTAGACTAGACTCGACAAACGAGGGTGAAGGTGTGCAAACACATACCAGACACGAAGCCAGGTCATCGCACCTGAGAGCGAAATCACCGGTTCATGTAGGCATTGGTCCGCCAAGAATCACGGCATGTTGTCCATGACACCTGCCCGATGAGGTGCATTCTGCATCCCGGACTCTCTGTAATGGTTTGTCGCTCGCCGAGAGGAGCGATCCACCAGAGTAGCATCGAAGGACGCGGTGGAGGGCAGACCTAGGGTGGTTAACATGGAAGAACAGGGGATGCTCATGGGAAACAATGCTGGTTAGCGGGAATAGGACAGGAATACGAACTGTCGACATCGGCAGCCAGGGATGATAGACAGGGGCCGTGGAGCTCTCCAGGGACGGAAGGCTCCTCTTCTGATGTGATTTAAGGCTGGAACTGCGTCATAATACGACTATTCTTGACAGCAGCCTATGTCCACAGGTGAATCTCCCCTGCTGTATTGTTCTTATTCCCACATAGTACACGCGAGGTCTGGTTGGCGGGCGCATTCGCGTATTCCTGTACGTTAGAAGATTTGGGACGCAAAGGACAACTACTATCAAAGGTCTGATCTTGTCGAATGTTGAGTAATCATTCGCCGCTGTCTCTTAAGCTAAATGGTATCTCTGTTACTTCATTACGTTTTATGTGTAGGATTATCCTCTAACGGTATCGACTTCAAACCCTCTTCCAAGTCCGGCAACGCGACAATACTTATTCGCGATCCTCTCGTAACGGTCACGGACCTCGCGCCGAATGTGTCATGGTTTAACTGTATATCGTCTTCCTCTGATATGACCCTCGTGTGTGTAGGTCTGGGGTTTCCGGACTGTTTGGACCCGACCGTCGCCGGCACGCCGTCGTTTCCGTCGGAAGCGGCCCCTCTCTGCCGTCCGGACTCCTTTGAAGAGCCCAAAATGCGCGGGCAGAAGCGACTGGCGAGCGGTTTGAGCGTGATGAGACATGCGCAGACGATGGCTGTATTTATTTCGATGACGGACCACTCGGCTATGCCCGGGCTGTCGCGTGTGGGATCGGGCGAGTTTTTGGCTACGATCAGAGACGGGATGCGCATAATGGAGACGATGCAGACACTGGAGGTGACACGTTAGATGAAGCCCTGCACGTCCAAGTCGGAAATACTAACAAGAATCCAAGTGCGAAGATGAGGTAGAGGCTGATTCTTTGCTGTCGCGTTTGTCGGATCTTTGGGAGGATCGGCAGCGGGAGGATGAGGATCATGAAATCGGTCGCGATGTTGAGAGCCGCATTGGCATACCAGTGAGCCCCTTGATTGAAGCAGTGTCCGGGGATGCTGCGATCGCTGGTCAGCCACTCTTGTTCCCAAACACCCGGCGACGCGCAGGCCAACGAACCTTTTATCCCAATTCCTCTCGAGGGGTAGGCAGAATAGTACCGAGGATATGACTGTCCATAACGATACCGCAACGACGATGGACAATACTATGTAGCATGCTTTGCGGTAGTTGAGATCACGGAGCACGCGCAAGTACAGCAGCAATATCGAGACTTTGACGAGGGCTAGTCCGGCATTGTAGAAGATGATGGTGAGGTACGACCACTGAATTGCTCAGCACGATTCATTGATGGTCATCAAGACATGAGTATGCGGAAGGGCGATTCATACCTTGAAGAAAGTCTGCTGTTGGTACAAACTTAGTGTTGTGAATTGCTCGCCCATACCCGTCTTCACCTCTGTCGCAATGTCAGCACCACGCGCGACATGAAGTCTCCAGGGAGGATTGTACTCACGAAGACACATGCCAACGGTCGTGGCAGCGGAAAAGAGCTGCAAACAACGTTAGCCCTGATAGAACTTCCATAACCCGTTGTGTGCTCCGCGTCCCAGCTGGCCGTCGTCGGACTTGTCGGACCATTCGGGCTGCGAGTTCCAAGTTCCGACATACCCATGCGGCGAGAATGCACCAGTCCTCCTTTCCCAGTAACCGCGCCGGCGACAGACGCGCAAAGAACCTCAAGCCGACCACGATCCCCGCGAGTCCCGCCGTGACAACTGAACACGCGATGACGGCCTGCCCATGAGGCGCCAAGCCCGGCGGGCCGCCGTCCTCAACAGATGACATGTCGTATCGCGACCAAGCCGTGGCCGTCGCCGGGAGGCCGAATAGTCATCGGATGCACCCCCGCCTGTCGAGCGGGAAGATTCGGTCGAGTAAATGCCGGCCGTAATGCGTCCGAAGTCAACGGTCCGTAGGGTGCGGCGGTTGTTGATGGAGCTCTTCGGCCGTGGGCAGCAGCAATATGTGGAACTGTTCGTCAGAAGAAGAAACATGAGTGAGAAGAGGGAGGCGGGTTGCACAACATATCAGTCCCAGCACGGAAGGTAAGCTAAGGAACGATTAGAGTGCAATTAGAGTGTCACTAGAGTCATAGCGGAGGGGAGGCTTCACCCAGCCCTACCTTACTCAATGGAATGCAAGGGGGCAAGGGGGAGAAGACGCCGCCACCAAGGCCTCGCCTTGTTTACGTCCCAAGGCCCAAAGGGGTCAAGGCGCATCGCGGTTAAGCGGAACACGAAACGAAAGCTGGCGAGCTGTTGACAAGCCGAGAAAGTGTATGGGCGTGTGTGAAAGTCGAGAGGGGGCTAAACTCCGTTTCGAGGGACACACGGTAACCCCGAAGGGCTGTATGCATGTTTTCCGTCATGGGTGAAGCAAGAAACAGGAGTCACGACTATGCAGTTCAAGCACGTTTTAACTCTCTGCTCAGGGGTCTCACGGGCCTTCGGACATGGACAAATCGTCCTTCTGGGCATCTACGCGCCTTTGGTCCATGCTGTCCCCGCGCCCTTGGGAGAGCGGCGACGGGCGCGCAGATCATCCGGAGTCTCCTGTTGCCAGGCCATGCGTGCTGCTGAACAGCCAATGGCAGCAGACGTTTAGACTCTTGTGTTGCTTAAGCTTTGAACAGTCAAAACACGGCCCTGGCTGTGAAAGTGGCCAACTGGTTGGTGGATTTATGAATGGAGGGCAGCTAGAACACCGATGGCAAGGATGGCTTGCAGGATGCCGTGTCCTTCGGCTGAAAATGGAGAAGTCTCAGCCAGTGCACATCGGGGCCGGCGACCTGGTGGGCAGACGGGCGGCCGAGTTGGTGGCGTCGACGCTTCGAGGCTAAACCTCTTTTGCTCCTACGAGGGAACATTGTCTCAGGGGATCCGTGTTCTTCTGGTGTCGTTGGCTTGCGAGAAGGTTCAGCTCTGCTTGGGAACTACATGTTGCTAATGTCGATGAGCAAAGACCAAATGCTAGAAAGGCGTGTGAATGGCCATAAAATCGGCCTGATTCTCCGAAAAGGGGTTCTCAGACTGCAAGCCGATGGGAGATCTGACTTGGACCTGCGCGCGGCTCCGTTGCCTGCCAAGGTTTCCTGGCACTTTACTCGCGGTTCCCCTTGACATGGTTGAGAGTTTGAACCAGCACGCAATGATATAATGCCGTGAGAACGGACCGAAAACGAGCATGTCCGGGGTTTGGTGAGCCCCTCTTTGCGGCGTGTCAATCCCGATCTCCCCACAGCCAAGAAGACCTTCGTTCCAAGGTCATTCATTCTCCTCGGCGTTTAGTGGATTCATGACTTTTGGAGTTAGTGTGCATCTCCAGACGATCTGGACCTACAGATCTGGTGGCTGGCGCTCTATCCGAGAGACTGGTCAAGACGCCCGCGGTGGCCGATGTCTTGGACTAGTGTTTGGAGAAACACTCAACTGGGAGCTACCGAGCCAAAAGGGGCGTTTTGCCAAGAACGGGACAATGAGATATGCTTACTATTAAACTGAAAACCATTGGGCTTTGCAGTGGCAGTCTAGCCGCAGATAGAGCCACACAAGCCATCGACAGAATCTAGAATAGGGGGCTGATGACTATTGCAAACATTCCCTTTACAACCCCATTCCACACAGATTGCGTGGTAACCGAGAAGTTGCCTTGGCAGTCTCCTACTTGTATTCCATACGATCCCTTCTCCAGCCTCCACGCCTTTTGCGCCTCGTCCCAGTAGCTGCAAGCCACCTTCAAGTCGACTTCCAACGTCGCCTTCTTGGTCTCCCCGGGCTGCAAGTCCACCTTGGCGAACGCCTTGAGCTCACGCTCCGGCCTCCAGACGGAGGTTTCCTTCGCCGGGGTGACGAAGAGCTGAACGACCTCCTTTCCTGCGCGAGAACCCGTGTTGGCGATTTTGACAGAGCACTTCAGTTTCTCCTCGTCGGCCGTAACAACCAAACCGGAATACTCAAACGACGTGTACGACAGACCATACCCGAACGTCCACCTCGCTCGCTTCGCCGCCTCGGCGTGCCGATACCCCACGCCCAGCCCCTCCGCATACTGAAGCCGCACGCTGCCGTCTTCCGCCTCGGCGGCCGGAAAGTCTCCAAAGCTGGGCGCGTCCTCCAGCGTCTTGAACCACGTCGTCGCGAGACGCCCGCTGGGGTTCGTCTTCCCCGTGAGGATATCCGCCGTCGCGCGCGCGCCCTCCTGGCCGGGGAAGTGGGCGTTCAAGACCGCGTCGACGTCGTCGACCACGGCGCTGACGTCGACGGGGTTGCCGCAGTGCAGCACGAGCACCGTCTTCCTGGACACACCCGCCACCGCCTTGATCATCGCGGCCTGGTTGTCTGGCATGCGGATGTCGTCGAGGTCGTAGCCCTCGGACTCGTACTGCTCGTTGCGGCCGGCGTAGATGATGCTCACGTCCGAGGTCCGCGCGAGCTCGACGGCCTGTGCGATGGCGGCTTCTTCGGAGCGGTATTCCTCGAAGCAGATGGTTGCTGCGTACGGCGTCGGTTCGCCCTTGACGAGAGAGTCGCGGGACTTCATGGTGAGCTTGATGTCGTAGGCTTGCCCGGCATTGAGGGTGATTTGGGCGCGTGTCTCGAGCTTGATGTGGTTGAAGATGAACTGCTCCGTGGCGATGTTGTTCTGTGGCCCTGAAATGATCTCCTTGCCGTCGACCGTAAGGGAGTACTCTCCTGTTGTGCGTACCGCGAGGGTATGCTCCCCCGTGCTCTCAGGCGTCAACTTTGTGGTGATTTCAATGTGAGAGCCAGGAACCTTGAGCCCTGCCTTGAACTCGCCCAGCATCCAGACCTCGGCCTTCTCCTGGAACTCGGCCAAGAGTGGTTCCGAGGCGTCATCGTTGAAGTACTTGACGTCAACACCGTTGCGTCCATCTTTTGCGGTGAGCTTCGCCGTCGGTGCCACGGGGATGATACGCCGTGTACGCACGCCGGGCGCATATCGAACACCGTCTTCTCCGGGGAAGACTTCCTTCAGCACCTGGAGCGGCGAGTGTCTGTACTGAGGCGTGCATGAGGCGCTGCCTCCACCAGTCACGACGGGAGACCCGGCGTATTCGCCGATGAGCGCGATCTTTGTCGTGCCCGATGTATCCAGGGGAAGTGTCTCGCCTTCATTCTTGAGCAGAATGATACCGCTTGCTGCAAGCTCACGTGCGATTCTGTTCGTCTCTTCGGTGATCTCAGACCTCTCTGGTCGTTCACCGTGGCACTTTCTTGTGCGATTCCGTAGGTCGAGCATCTTGAGCGCCCTGGCGTCGATCTCTGCCTCGGACACCTTGCCAGACTTGACAGCCTCGGCCAGTCTTCCCCCCCTGAAAATAGGGAACGGCATCTCGAGATCGAGGCCGGCCTTGACCGGCTCGACCACGGAGTGGACGGCGAACCAGTCACTCATGACTATGCCCTGGAAGTTCCACTCTTTTCGCAGGACGCCTTCGATAAGGGGCCCATGTTCGCTGCAAAACGTGCCGTCGACCTTGTTGTACCTGCGAGAGTTTCTCTATCAGCCCTTGCACCCATGCCTCGCATCATCAGTGAGGATCGTACGCAGTCATGATACCCGTAGGGTCCGACGTACGCAGCAGATGCTGCCACGCCGCCAAATACACCTCTCGCAGCGCCCGGCTGTCTACTGACTGCCGGACGTCGTAAAAGTGTCTCAACGTCTCCGAGTCGTTGCAAACGAAATGCTTCGGACACGCCCCAACGCCGTGTTTCTGGATGCCGTTGACAATGGAGCCCGCCAGCTGCCCGGACAGCAGGGGGTCCTCGCTGAGGCACTCAAAGTTGCGGCCGCCCCGCGGATCGCGGTGGATGTTGATAGTCGGGCCCAGCACGACCTGCGCGCTCTTCAGCCGCGCCTGGTTCGCGAGCTCCTCCCCGAGTCGGCCGAGCAGCTCCGCGTCCCATGTCGAGGCCAGGCAGGCCGTGTTTGGGAAGCATGCTGTCGTCATGTCGGCCGTGATTCCCGACGGGCGCACCCCGGCGATGGAGTCTGCAACCTTGAAGTGAAAAAAAAGATGAGCTGATTTGCTCCATGACACGTTTGAACTATGTTATTTGGGGACTACTTACTCGGATGGGTGGAATGTCCAGGCGAGCGACACCCGCGGCCGTGGAGAAGTCTCGGCCGGAAAGGAGGCTGATTTTCTCCTCCAGAGTCAGGTCGGCGAGCAGAGACGTGAAGTCCCTCTCGTCTGTCTGAGACCCCATGATGATGTCTCGTGTAAGTAGTCTTGTTCGTCTCAAGGTCAATTGCGTGATTAAACCAAAGATGAAGTTCGCCGATTGAAGAGTATGAGTTCAATGTTGCTTCTTCCACTGGATGACTTGATTGAAGGCGGATGATGGGCTTTTTACATCAAAGAACCAAGATTCCCTTTCCCCAGGATTTCACATTCAAAAACATCGCCAACCCGGAGCTTAACCGATAGCTCCCCTCATGTGACGATGCGCTCGTCGGCAAAAGTCCACCGATCCCCCGACCCCGGAACTGCCCCGCGCGCTATCCATGGCATCAAGCCTCCACCTCCCGCCCCCGCCTCGGCTTTTCCGCTGTCCTGATGAATGATCGGGAGGAGGTGCCGGTCCTTTTGGCGCGGTGGGAATCTCCGAATAATCTATCTAATATTTAAAGCGCAGACGCGTCCTCGTATTTCTTCAGTCCGGCATTTGGGTTATTTTTATCGGCAATGTTTGTTGACAGCCCAGTTACGGAATAGTCCCTCTTCCGCCCTTGGTTGATGAACATTTGAAACCACTCCAGCGATCATCTTATGACTCATATTGCTAATCCATGCGTTCCTCTCAGACTTTTGTTATTTGTTATTTGTTCACTCATCTTCAACTCATCTACATGGTTCTTTGATCATCGAGGGCCACAAACAACGAGTTCGTCCCTTCAAAATCCGCAAACTGCATCGCAAATCCAAAATCCATCTCATTGTCCAGGATGTTCAGCGGGCCCCAGTAATGATTCAGCTGGAGCATGGCATCCGCGGGCGGCATGGCAGGTATTTGCGTCGCAGAGGGCGTGGAGGATGAGAACTTCTTTTCCGCCTTTTCAATGGCTTTGTGGAGCAACTTGGCCGACCTGAGAGCAACCACGCATTCTTCCATGGTCTCGAGGATCTCGACGGCCATGCTAACTAGATTCAAAAGAGGCTGCAGCTCGGGCTCTGTGGCTTCCTGCGTAACGTATACCAGGATCATGGAGGCCGCAAACACGGTGTATGTGGTGTTGTAGAACCTGCGATCGTCAACTCGCGAACCTCGTATGGACGGCAAAAGAAAAGTCTCACCAAGTACGGAAGAAGTCATGGTGTTGGTAGGTCTGATAGATGATCTCAATAGTCTGTTTCGCAGACTCGAGACACGTCTGGATACCTTCGTGTGATCCAGGAATTGAAGCACGCTCCGCCGACGTGGAGGTTAGGAGAATCGACCCAAAAAGGAGAATCCTCAGATTAAGATACCCTTGTTCGGTTAGCATGACCAGCTGAGATCAACGGTGATTGGAATTTGGACATACTCATAGTCAATACCAGCCTTTGCCTCTTCATCCACTGCGCTTCCCGGACACTCTTAAGTGACCGCGGCTGGACAGAACCTGTCGGGCGGATTGGCTCCGGCAGACTCTCCGCCCATTTTTGCAGGTCTCGGTCAATTTGATGGGCCAAAGTCACCGTCCTCGGTACTGTTGTCTCGGGCAGGTAGATCTCTAGGCAGATGCTTCTGATGACCTTGGAGTAGTCCACCATGCATTTGATGATGGCGCACGACGGCGGGTCGGCTAGATCGGAGCTGCTCGAGTATTCGGTTTCCGCCTCACCGATTACTGGAAATCGCCGGTTGTGGTACAAGTCCGCGCCTAGAGTGTCGGGTCTGCCCATGGAAAAGGACATTTCCCTGGAAACAGTCAGCAGACCGCGCGATTGGCGGGACAAACGCCGTGTAAGGTATTCTTACGTTTCTAATGAATAAAGGCCCCTCAAGATTTAGTTAGCAGGGGTATATTTCGTAGCAGATGTCAACCTTTCTTACCACCATGTTCTCGTTTCAGCTCTAAGTTCAGCTGGGTCTTTTTTGCAACCTGGGCCTGGTTCCCGGTTGATTCCCATCGCCAATGCTGTTCTTACAGCAAGTCCAACGTACATGTATGACCCTGACCGACATCAGCTCGTTCGAAACGTTTAGAGCAGGTTGTCCATAGTCTTATACTCACAGTGAGCGTTCAACTCGTTCTGGCATACTTTTGCCTTGGCGCTGTCAGTATCAACGAAAAACATACCACTTGCACAGACAACCTACCAGGAAGAAGTAGCACTGAACCATTTCCAGGTCAGTGACCATCCCCAGTTGATCACAGCGCCTCTTGGCCTCGTCGAAGAATTTTCTGCTCCACTGCAAGTTCTCAATGCCGTCTATGGGCTCATCCTCTCTCACACCAATAAGAGCACCCAGCGAAAGAATGCTGTAGTACAACGCAATAAAGCTGGACGGCGTCCGCGCAACCTCTTGATTGGACCACAGGGTCTCACAACGGTCGAAAAAGATCTTCTTGTCGAGAATGGGATGAACATAGTGGATGCTGGAGAAGAAATTCTGTAAGAAGCAACGACATTGTGGATAATGCGTCACCGGTCGTGCAGACGATCTCTCTTCTCCATGGTGTCCTGGCACTTGAGGCTGGTCCGCTGCGGGAGATGAGAAGGCCGGATTGTGGAGATTTGAGAGAAGCGTGCCGGCGTCGGAATCCAGGTCGTTGGAGACGACTGGTTCTTCACCGGTTCGTTGGACGTGAGACAGCAGGGCAACGGACGATGAGCTGCCGTAAAACTCGACGTTACGGGTATGCTTGTTGACGCCCGAGACCTCCTGTCCGGCGGCATTTCGTGAGCGAGCGTTTGAGGGGGACCCCACTGTGGTGCTTCTCGATGGACGCCGCTGAAGGGTACATTCTGGCGATAATCCCTCGGGCAGTTCGGGGATAGTCGCGGTCACCGAGGCGTTGTCGTCCGTCGACTGTGCCTTTTGAGACTCTGCCAGCGCAGAGAGGCTTTTGACCTGTTCCTCGAGTTGTCTCACATACCTGCGCGGTTGTCAATCATGAAGATGAAAATGTCTCACAGCACTAGAGAATACGTACTCTGGCGTGTAATGCCGCCTCGACATGTCTTGGCCTTTGTAGACGCATGTTGCGCCGCGATCTGGAAATTTTCACCGTGAGCCACGTAAGCCAGCCATGAGGGATTTTTAATCGCGCAAAAAGAATACAAAAACCTACTCTTGCAGTACGTGCAAGGATACAACTCGTCGCACTTGTTCTTCTTCGCCCTGCAGAGGTCGCATGCTCGGGCGGCCCGGGGCCGGCGCACCTTGATCCCCGAGTTCTGCGTCGTGCGTTGTGCCTCGGCCGAGTCCATGATGATGCCGACAGCCGTAGCGGGTCAGAAACGCACACGCAAAGCAAAGTTTGCAGAATCTGGCCAGTCTGCAGCTCTATGACTTCAGAATCGGAACACCCGTTTGTTCGTTTGTTTTCTGGGGTTGCGAGAGGTGGGAAGGGGCGGGAGTTTCTGGTGGTATGCCGAGAGTGAAAGCTGTTCGCCGCGTATCCGAAACGCAGCGCTGCCGCAGGAACGTGGGAACGAACGATCGGCCTCCTCCACTTCCCCGCACAGCGGCGTAGGACGGCAAGCAGATGCGGGGACGGTGGTTTGTGGGGTAGATCGGGAGACTCTTCGACGAGATTACGTAGGTGTTTGTTGGTCAGATTGGTAAGCCTGGGGCTCATCTATTCGATGACTAGGTGACATGGGGCTCCGTTGGAGAGGCTGATTGCTGTTCCGGAGGTGCTCAGCTGAATCTATCACGGGATGAGACACAGCAATGTTGTTGTTGTTGTTGTTATTGTTATTATTGTATTGTTTAACGCCGGGGAATCCCCTCATAGGGGCAAAGGGCGCCCGCGTTAGCAACTATATATAGATCTATATATATATCCTCCTACTAAGACAAATATATTTATTGATTTTTATATGAGAGAGTAAGAAGTAAACTATATAAAGATTATTAAGGGTCTAAGTTTTTTAATAATAACTAGACTAAAGTAGTATACCTTTAGGTATAATATATATATATATAGGGTATACTAATAAGTCTTATTAGTCTTTCTATACTAATTAGGGTAGTTAGGTCTTTAGGTATATACTAAATTAAGAACTTTTAGTAGGTTTTAATAGAGATTAAAATAAAAAAACTCTTAGCTTTTATTTAAGTTTATTATTATAGAATACTTTAGTATTTATGTACTAAGGTTTTAAGGTAATTTTAAAATAGTATTAATATTAAGGAATAATTTATCTTTTATAAATTTTTATAAAGAATAATATTTTATAGAGTATAGTAATAAAGTTAAGTTAGTCTTTATT
>JAOWMA010000451.1:0-15512 GCA_025962755.1 Colletotrichum tropicicola
AAATAATTAATAATTTTATACTTTTAAGTATAATAAATATTAATTAAATAGTTAATATTATAAACTATAATAATTTAAGAGAGTAATTTTAGTTTAGTCTATTTAAAAATATAAATAACTAAAGATCTTATTTTTATATTTTTTAGTAAACTATAAAAGTTATTTATAAGTTTTATAGTATATTATATTACTTAACCTTAGTAGTTATTTATAAAAGTGTTTAAGTAGATAGTAAACTATTAAGTTTTTAAGATACTTAGTGAGTCTTCGGCGACCACTGCGGCGTCCTGAATATGGTCTAGTGTTGCTTACCTAGGAGGCCGTCTCGACTCCACGCCCGCCCATGGCTTCGGTACCATGCGCCTTTTTCGCTTGCGCCTGAGGCACCAACACACGTACCTTACCTGCTTAGGTACCTCATCCACGATCGATGAGCATGCCCGAGGTGTGGCATCCCCGTCGTCTTATCAGGAGAAGGTAGGGGACGCAGGCAGGCAGCACTTGGACACGCATCCCGCCCATCACGGCCACACGACGGTCGCCAGCCCATCATGTACATATACTCGGTATGACTCTCCGCGGCCCTAGTTCTGTAATACGGTTATTTGCTCTCACCCATCTGCAAGCCACACAATCTTCTCACCACCATCAAGCGCTCCGAGGCGAACACGTCTCTCGTTCCCACCTATTCTCGAAGTCTACCCTTTTAGATTTTCACGTTGTCGCCATGCCCTGCCTGCCTTGCGCCGTCCACCTTTTCTAGAACCCTTGCACCCGGGTATTCTTCAGTCGTGTTTACTTTCACCGCGGCTCGGCCGGAGCCAGCTGCCATTCACCAGTACATCTTCCCCGTATTCGCTCGTCAACTTCTCATTATACGCCCACACGGCCCTCTTGCTCGACCAATGCCGCCGCCGCCAACCTCGACTAGCTCGGCTTCGAGTTGTCCCGCAGCGACCTCGCCTTACCGCTACACGTCTTGCTGTACCGGCCGTCCATCAACCTAACCATTTAGCTTCGCAGGTTAGGGCCTACTGTCGATTTAACTATAGCAGACTTCAGTGCAACTTGACTCCCAACGATACCCGTGGTCTCACTCACTCCATCTTCGATACCGTCTGTTGGCACGTCTCTGAACGGAACCATCACGTGGTCACCTAGCAGAATGCAGAAGTTCGACTCGTTGCAATCCATGAGCGCGTGCTTACACGAATCCGTTACTTCTTCTCAGCATCAACGCCAACGATGCGCAGAATTCCCAGGTCACTGTAAGCCAGGCAGTATCTAGTCGGCGCCCACGACACGACTGGACACGGCCCGGCCGTCTTGAATGTGTGCACTTGATCTCCCGATTCGACGTGCCGGATGTCCAGCCCGGAGCCTAGGTGGTTGTGTTGTCAGCATGGTTTTCTGCGTCTTGACCGCATCTACCGCCAACTTGCCTTCGTCGCTGCCTCCCACTAAAAAGCTGCCATCAAACGTGAAACCTCGTCACCGTTAGAACCTCCGCCACAATCCGACCGCCGTTTGAACTCACTGATGGACCGCACTGGTCCGACCATACTAGTGATGGTCCTTTGGCAAATCCAGTCCGTTGTGTCCCAGAGGGAAACGATGGAGTCGGAACCACCAGTAGCAAGATAACGTCCTGTTGGCTGCATTTCGGCTGACAAACAGGAAGACGTGTGGCCGTTTAATGCGAACTCCTGAGGCTCGCCCCCATGGCTGAACTGAAAAGCGGGTTTGAAGTCTGGATATGTCAGGATGCGGGTTTTCCCCTCGCCCGTTGTCAGGAATATCTTCTCCCCACTCCAACAAAACGTGATCTGGTTTGTCTGTCCAGGCTGCTGATGAGATGCTATGGGCGCGGACTGAGTTGGCGACACAACGAAGATGTTATCCGTCTATCAGGGTGTCAGTCAGATACAACCACAGTAAAACCAGGTGACTTCTTGAACCTTGTTGCCAACCACGAGAGATTGGCCATCCGGTGCCCATGCAAGTGTAAAGGCATCTCCGAGACCCCTGATTTCATTGACGCAGGTCTTGGATCGAACATCCCAAAACTTGACTACTCCGTCGTTACTGACACTGCATAGCTCCGCGTCTTTGACTGGATTGAATGCCACCTTCTCAATAGGAGCTGAGTGGCCTTTCAGGTCGGTCGAGAAACGAACATTGGGTTTCTCTGGGTTCCCTGGCCAAGTCGGGGAGGTCAGTCTTTATGAGGTACTTTAGAAACCGAGACATATCAGACATACAGACACGCAGAGTCTTATCCGATGACCCGGTTGCAATTAGAGTGCCCAACGGATTCCAGGCAATAGACCGTAGGCTGGGAATAGGGATTCAGTCACTGCTCCCAAGTCGACTTGCTTCCCATCTGCTGGTGAGAACTTACCTGTGTCCTCTGGAGCTCGAGCCCGGGTCATGGTAAGGTTGACTCTTGAGGCCAGCCAGATATGTCGGGAGCCTCTCCTTAGAGAGACTAGGTCGTGTCCGAGGAGGTGCCATATCAATATCGGGCCAATGACGGTGTTGCTTGACGCCGTATCAAAGGCACCAACTGAACCTTGACTTGATGCCTTGGAACAATAGAGGGCCCCAGTCCGTGTGAGTGCCGTTCGTGAGCGGGCCACCTTGACAGATATGTAACCGGAGGTGCGTCGGTAGAAGTTGTTGGCGGTGCGAGTAGGTCCAAGGGCGCTTGTCCAACTATGGAAGGTACGGTCTCATGCTAAAGTCGTCCAGGATTGCCGCGCATGAAATGGTGGCTGGCTATAGGCTGTGGCTCGCAACAGGGCAGACGTCCAGGTAGTGGGTCATGGCTCCGCAATGCCTTTGGCAGGTAGATAGATACCTTATGTTCCAGGCTTTCTTTGTAGGCTAGGTGGCACGGGAAAGCACTGTTTCATTAAACTAAGCGTATAATGGGCACAGGCACCACTCACCTTAGCCTTAATGTACCTTATCTGTACCGCTTCCTAGGTAATGTAGGTAAGTACAACGATTGCGAGGTACCTCCTACCTACCTAGGTGCTGAACCGATGAGGTGGATACCGAATGGAAGCTCCAGGGTGGCATCGGCTTTCGTCAACCTCCCACGCTGACAACCTCGCGAGCTCCTACGCTTCCCAGAAGCATCATGATGCTTTATCGTCGGACATTTTGCCAATCCCTCGACTCCAATATCGCTCTCCTCCGGCGGCACATGCAGATTTTTCCCATGAGCTGCAGATTTGCTATCGGAACATGAAGTCTCTTGACTGAGAATCCAGCAGTGGCCATGACCAGAGCATTGTCTGCCTCGAGTTCGACAAAGGAAAACCGTCCGTCCCCTGCCTCCCCGAGCCTCCGCTACCGACTGAAATTGCGACGGCAACACCTCACCGAACCCAATTTACCGATATACGCACGGCCTGGACGAGATGTATTGGCCCGTTGGAACCCCCAGAATATTCGCAACGAGCAGCAGGTCTGGTCCTGCTTTCAACCTAGTCGTATCCCACGACGGTCTTCCTAGCCCCTTCGACAATCGCTCCGCCGACGAGTCCTCCGTTGCTTCCCAACTCAACACCCAATCACAACACGAAGATGTAGAGCTTGCCACACCCTTGACACCCGTTACCCCCGCCATTCAGTCAGTTGACTATGACCCTCATGACCGGGAAACGTCTCGGCCTTCGCCCCGACTCAATGTCAACATTCCTTTGAAGGACCCTGTTCTTGCCCTCCGCATTTCACGAGGTGGTCAACTGTTCGCCGTAATCACTTCAACGTCTATGACGATATGGCAAGCCAAGGTTGGTTCACCCCTAACTCCCTTTGTGTCGGCCATGCGAACAGCTTTGCTCACGCCGCTCAAGCCTACAGTAATCCTTGCCGTTGTCGTCCGCTCCGAATCATCTCTCTCGACGTATGGCGAAAATGTCGACCTCTTATTGCGACCCGATTCGGCCATTTTTGTCGTCCGGACGACCCTGGGCTACCTGATCACATACTCTTTGGCCACAGATTCCGAAGCCCAGGTTTACAAACCTTACTTCCCCAGCTATGCAAATGTCCAACGACGTCGCCAAAATCACCATGGTGGACCTGGGAGTGCAGCCCCAGACCAGTATCTTTGGGGTCCTGGAGAGGGCCAAGGGGTTCGAGACGTGAGCGTTCGATTCAGGATGGTTATCAAGGTTGATGCCGGTATAGAGAGCGCACTCGCCCTGGACGATGAGTTGGTTGTGGCTACGCGCAAGCCGGCGGCCATCCAATGCATCCGCTGGACCCCAGATCACAGTGGCAGCCAAACCAAGACGGAAATTATCAGTCGCATGGGCTGGTTAGAGAAGAAAATTACAGTGGTGGAAATGACACACGACAGACCCATGAATTTATCGACCTGGATTACAAGCGACGGCAAGGTTTATGCGGTACAACGTCTGACTCCCCGCGACGGGTCTCAGACTGAATCCAAGGATGTCGACCCAAAGAAGCTCTTCAAGGGTTATTGCTTCCATATGCCGAACAGTGCTGGAGAATCTGCAATGAGGGCAGTCATCAACGCGAGATTTTCTTTGATCGCTATTGGATGTGTGGATGGCAGCATCCGTGTGTATTCTGCACGAGACTACGCCGGTAATATCCCGCCGTCCCACACGCACACGATACCTGTATCAACAACAATGTCTGGCCCGTTAACAACCCTGAGCTATTCACCTGACGGCTACTGCTTGTTTGGCGGATTTGAGAACGGCTGGGCCACCTGGAGCGTTTATGGAAAGCCAGGCAGCCACAGTTTCGGCGCGCATGACGCCGTCGTTCAGGCAAATGGCGAGAACTGGATAGCTGGCGTTGGTGACGCTGTGTGGCTCGGCAGTGGTTCTGAACTTCTGATAACAAATCGTCGCCACGAGGCGGTCTGGGTCCTGGAAATGGCCAGGAGTGCAGTAGTAGGTTGTTATAACGCGGCCAACCTCCTGCGGACTGTGCTTCAGACGAGCACCAATGTCATGATATACCGGGGATATGACCTGCCGGATCTGGCAAGCATCTCCGCAGAGCCGCATCTGTGGCATACAGCGAAGGTACCGCCATCATATCTTCTTCAACAGTGGCCTATACGTCATACCGTGATTTCACCAGATGGGCGGTATGTGGCGGTGGCTGGGAGACGAGGCTTGGCTCACTACAGCGTCAACAGCGGCCGATGGAAAACTTTCGTCAACGAGGCCATGGAAAACGAATTTCAAGTCCGGGGCAGCATGTGCTGGTACCAACATATACTGGTGGCTGCCGTCGAGGTCAACAAGTCGCACGAACTGCGTCTTTACTCTCGAGAGACAGCTCTTGACAGCTCTCTCGTACTTCACGCCCAGCAGCTCCCAGCACCAGTAGTACTGGTGACCTCATCAGGCGAGGACTCTTTACTTGTCTACACATACGACAACCTGCTATATCACTTCATTTTTGCGCCTACCAATGGTTCTGTCAGATTGGTCCAGCTTGGACAGATCGCATTCCATGGCATAGTGCGGTCTCCTGCCAGGGTCCGTGGGCTGAGCTGGATCTTACCCGACAGTCAACTCATTGACGGGGATCCATCGCAAGATGTCGCAGTTGCGTCCGTCTTGTTTCTCGTTGATGCTAAACTGGTGCTGCTTCAACCATCTCTGAACCTCGAAGGGCATCTGAAATATGATATGAAGGTCATCGCCCAAAATGTGGAATTTCACGTAAGCATGAGAGACCAGCCACACTTTGATACCATCACTGCGCGCTCCGAGGAAGCCTTGTCAGATGGAGGTGATGTATCTTTACGATACTCACTCTGGGTGTTTGACGGCCGCGAGTTCAAACTTTGGCCGGACGTGCAGGAAGTGCTGCGGACGGCATCGAGCGAGACTTCGCGAGAATTGCCGAAAACAATTTCTGTGCCGCTAGACTTCTATCCCCTTTCGACTCTACTTGAAAAGGGCATTGTTCTTGGCGTCGAGGCCGACCTAGTCCAACGACGAGACATCAGCTTCTCTTTCTTCCGTTTCAACATTCGAGTTGGTCTGCCGTATGCCCGCTTTCAAGGACTCTGCTGACGCTCCGAATTACAGACACATTTGTTCTTACCTGACATACTGCGCTTCCTCCTGACGGATAACCGGGCGGTCGATGCTGTCAGGCTGTCAGAGCAGTACCAAAATCTGGAGTATTTTGCGCACGCATTGGAAGTTTTGCTGCACAAGGTCCTTGATGATGAGGTTGACTCTGGGCCAACCCCCGAGGAAGCCATCCTTCCACGTGTGCTGTCACTCCTGTCATCATTCAGGCAATATTTAGATATTGTGGTTCAGTGCACAAGAAAGACGGAGGTCAGGCAATGGCGGACGCTCTTTGCGTATCTCCCCCCGGTGCAAGAACTCTTCGAAGAGTCATTGCAGCGAGGGTCCCTAAAGACCGCTGGTGGCTACCTCATTATTCTACACACACTCGACGAGCTGGGTTCTGCATCAGAGCAGACGGTACGTTTACTATCAAGAGCGATGAAGGAGGGCGACTGGGAACTGTGCAAGGAGTTGGCACGCTTTTTGGCAGCCATGGATGAGACAGGCGACTCCCTACGCGAGGCGATGGAGGGTGTCAATGTTCCTCTGAGAGGAAATCAGGTCTCCTTAGGGATGATGACCAGGCTCGGTGTTCCTGGCAACCGAGCTGTCAATGGCTTGGGGTTTAAATATTCAGAACATAGCGATGAGATAGAGTCAGAGGGCCAGTCCACCAGCGATGCCGCCAGCTTCAGTTCCGAAGGCCGGTAAGTGTCTCTTGGCACAGGACAAATGAAGCAATAGCCGTACCCTCCTACCTAGGTAGCTCTTGTCACTCGTTTGTTGTGGTTACGAGATCATGTATCCTCTCGGTGCATGGTCGCGGCGCTTGGACTGAAACAAATTGTAATGTAATTACAGGAAAATGTACAGAAAGCAGTGCATTAACTGCGGAGTAAGAGGAAAACCAGTAATTTCACCCTTCGCCAACCGGAGATGTGAACTGCTGGTACTTAGGTCAGAAACTGTTGGCAAAATAGAGTGTGACGGTAGATGGATGAAAGCAGAGCATAAGAGGAATTGCCTTGGGCGAGTACGTACCGGTCTGAACGCCCCCCACACCCCTCCCCGAATGCAAAGCCCCGCCAACCTGCCCTGCAGATGGAGCGCAGAGAATCGGCGTCAACCACGATCCAACAAAACATATTTCTTACTGGTCAGCATCCCAACGTCCATCGCCGCATCGACCTCACCTCCCCGCGACACGATACGATTGCTACATCCCAGCACGAAGTAGCCTTGCCATGAACTGAAGATCCGTCACCCACGAGTCGCACCTTTTTCATCATGATGGACGACTTCGTCAGCGAGTCGGATAGTGACTACACGAGCTATTGGCGAGATTGGGTGAGTTGACAAGCCCCTCTCCCCGAGTCTGGCGTCGTTCCTAAGCTGCCACCGTTTTCGATGCGAGGGTATATTTCGGTGACCGATCGTGATGCCCTCTCGCGCCCGCGCACACCTCCGCGCGTGAGTTGGCCGCCACGCCCGGCATCGTCGTGGGCGGCGACATGCAGGCCACTTTCGGTTCATGGACTCGTGGAGAAACAAAATCTGCTGACAACGGTTCTCTCTTCAGTTCATATCCTCTCGAGGCAACGAGTACTTCTGCGAGATAGACGAAGACTACCTCACCGACCGCTTCAACCTGACGGGGCTGAACACCGAGGTACAATACTACCAATACGCGCTCGACCTAATTACCGATGTCTTTGACCTCGATTGCGACGACGAGATGAGAGAGACCATCGAGAAGTCGGCCCGGCATCTTTACGGCCTTGTTCATGCCCGCTTCATTGTTACAACGCGGGGTCTTGCCAAGATGGTACGCTGCACATTTGCCCTGGCTTGTTTCAAGTCATTCTTCCTCTCTTCTCTAGAGAAGCCAATCCTAAGAGAGGCCAACCTGAGAAAGAGAGAGTCATGCACCGTTTAAATTTGCCCAGTGTTAGGCTGACGTAGGAAATCATGATAGCTCGAAAAGTACAAGAAGGCCGACTTTGGAAAGTGCCCGCGTGTCATGTGCCATTCACATCCGCTGTTGCCTATGGGCCTCTCCGATGTACCCAACATGAAGCCCGTCAAGCTCTACTGCGCGCGATGTGAGGACATTTACAACCCCAAGTCATCGCGCCACGCCGCTATCGATGGCGCCTACTTCGGCACTTCTTTCCACAACATCATCTTCCAGGCCTACCCGGCCCTCATCCCCACCAAGAGTGCCGAACGCTATGTGCCCCGCGTCTATGGATTCAAGGTCCATGCCCCGGCTGCCCTGATTCGGTGGCAGCACCAGAAGAAGGACGAGATGCGCCGCCGCCTGCGGAAGATGGAGGTAGATAGCGGATTCCGAGACGACGACGTGCTCGAGGAAGATGACGATGTCGAGTTCGACGGGGTTGACAATCGCTTGGCGGGTGGCGATGTGGGTGTTGCTGCGGCCTAGGGCTGGACCCCGTGATGGGAGCTCAACCTTTCGCCCTGTGGCGTCCAGTGCACGTGAAGGGTCGGGGTGCAGAGCGGAGATGCCTTGATGACCGAGCGACTTGACTCCAACCTTCCCGGTCTGGCTGGGTTTCTTTTATGCTTGTTTTACATGCGTTGGTGGACTTGGTCTCTGGAATAATGGTATAACGTTTTCATGATGCAACCTCGCGCGCTGCCTGCCAAACGTGACACGAGGTCGGCGGTATCGGCCCGATACCATGAACACCTCTATCAAAACATTGTCGGAGGTGGAGTGGAACCTGCGAAACGGCATAGGCAATCATGCACAGGTACATCGTCCTACGCAAAGCAAGGACTTGAGAAGCGAAAATCAACTTTTCATTCACGAGCCGTCGCCACGAATCTATTCCGTAAGCCGATCGTATCTGTATGCCATGCCGGGACCCCAAAAAAAATGTCAAAGCATCATTGCGTCAGACCGCCAAGCTCATTCAGGCGGGTGGTATACCGTGAACTCCAATCATGCCCAACATGTCCAGTAGAAGATGTAATGGGTACTGCTTCGCCGCACCACATCATTACAGAAGTGATTTTAAAACCTGTTCTCAGGTCCCGAGCCGTCATGAGAACCGGGCTTGCTCATGTACTGAGACGAAGTTGCTTGGTCCACTGGACGCGCCATGTATGCTTCCTCCTCATCTCCAGCGCGGATGAAATCCTTCTCCGTCGCATAGCTGTAGGACCCCACTCCAGACCACCATGCCTTATCGTGGCTACGGGGACCCCAAGCCCAGCCAGCACCTTGGCGAATGGGAAGGTGGTAGTAGCGGAAAGCGAAGATGGAGGTGAAGATACCGATCAGGTATCCAAACAAGATGTCGAACCCGTGATGGCGGAAGTCAAACCAGCGAGAGCCGGCGATGAAGATGGAGCCAAACCAAGGGAGTACTACAATGGTCAAGAGATAGATGGGAGGGGCTGCGGCTTGGCGACGAACAGCCGTTACCACCTTATTGTGCTCGGCCAGATTTCTGGCAGCGCCTGTGGAATCCGGGTTGAGAGAGCCGCCCTCTCCTGAGCGCACCTCCTCGTATTCAGAGCTGGTTTTCTGCAAGCGAGATGGAAAGGCCGAGTGGGATGAGGCGTCGTTGGAAGTGGCGACGAAGGGCATCGTAACAGCGAACTTGCTGGCGAGGAAAAGCGACAAATAGATGAGACCGCCGGCGGCAGCACTCGAATGACCGGATGGGTAGCTACGGAAGCCGTCGTCGAGGGTGTGCTTGTCGGTGTTTGTACAGATGGCTGCGGACACGAGCTGACCAAAGCCAGTCGCACCAGTCAGACCAGTAATGTTGGGATTGGTGCCGCCGACGATGTACTTTTGGATGTTCTCGAGATCGGGCTTGCAGCGCGAGAGCAGGTCGGGGCGGGGCTTGCCGAACATGTTCTTCATACCGTTCGTAATGAAGAAAGCGCCTACCATTGCGAGGGCCAAGCCAAGCCAGCCAACATGGAGCTCCCACAGCTTGCGTTTCCAGATGAGGGCCTTCGGGGTGCCCTTGGGAACCGTGTTTCCGGGGACGAGGATGAGGCAGACGATGGCGATGACGATGATGGGAACGAGAACTGAGATTACGGCAGCGAGCCACATGGGAACAGTTTCGTGCTCAGTGAAGGGAAAACTGCGGCATTGGTCAGAGACGGACAGGGTTACGAGGAGTAAGGGAAGGGAGGTGTCGTACGAGATGTTGGGGTCGAGTACGGAGAAGGGTCGCTTGTTCGGCTCGACAATTCCCAGGACGCCTGCGATGGCGGCGACGACGAGGAGGATGAACCAGTCGAAGACATAGGAGCCGATCAGGGAGGGAGTCCAGTGGGAGCGGCGCGGGCGAATCGAGCGCCTCTCGTAGGGCGCTGGTGACTCGGGCATCTTGTAGTATGAGGGCCTCGACGAGGGCGACAGGTTGGCGAGGGGTATGGAGGTGGACATGAGGGGAGGTGGAAGGAGGGAAAGGAAGTCGGAGAGATCGAGGGCATCCGGAAGGGGGGTCCCGAGCTACTTCAGGTGAACCAAACGGGGCTTGGGGAGACAAGGCCAAGTACCTAGGGTCCTGAAGGCAAGGAAGGCACCTAGTGCGTAAGGTAGGTAGGAGGTACCTTAGGTCGGGAAGGAAGAAAGAGTTCAAGTCCAGTGTTATGGGGGGATGGGGAAGGGATCCGCACAAGCGCAGGTCGTTACGGATGCGGTGCCAGCAGGCCGGCCTGGGGGTGACGAGAGGCCTGCGGACAATACTGCGTACCCAAGGTAAGGTACTGGAATGTATCGATCCGTACCTACCTCAAGGTAAGGTACCTTAGTGTCAGGCGGTGGTGGGTAGTGCCGGTAGCGCCGAGAAGGGGTAGAAACACGGCGGTTTGGGGGAAGGGATACCTTAAGGTAGGAAATAATGGAGGCAAAGGGGGTTGGAACACCTGCACCCTTAAACCACCAGACACCCATCAGCACAGTGGAGGGTGACAAATGTAGTAAGCAGTCGCGTGGCAGTGCTGGCGACCGAGGAGCACCGTCGACGGCAATTGAGCGGCGCGGCAGGGCGAGGAGCTGGGCGCGGTAGGCTTCTCAGCTTGCCCTCAGCCCAATGGAAGTACAGTAGTCGCCCTATCAGCAGGGCTCATGCATGAGGTGCGTGATCCGCCGACTTGTTGGTCCATGTTTAGAACTACTGGGCGGCGCGTTCATCCGTACCCAAGGTAGGCAGGCACCTCCCTGGGTAAGGTACCTATCTCTAAAGTACTTTACCTTTAAGAAAGGGTCCTGTCAAGTATCAGCGCAAACGAGTGAGGTGCTTGGGGAGGGGGCGGCGCGCATGAGGGAGGCTGTCTCATGGAGCTGCGGCCGGCTGTAGGACCAGGAGCACGAGCAGGAGGGAACACACAGTGGAGGTCACTGGTCAGGGGCGGCTTGACTTGCGGAACGCGAGGTGCCCTGCGGTGCGTCCCAAGTGGCTGACAAGTCGCCGTGGCCCCGCAAAAGGGACCGCGCTCGAGTATTTTCGTTGGCCGGCCAGCGTGGCTTGGGTCTTGGCTGTGGAGAAGTCTGAAGGAGAAGCTGCAGATCCTGTCGCTTCTGACTTTGCCAAGCGGCCCCGTCAGCTTCACTTGCATCACCCTCCGGCCTGCGGTCACTGGTGCACAGCGCAGCACAGCGCAACGTGCAACGTGCAACGTGCTGTACAAGCGTTTCACGGGGTCTACTGCCACTTCGTTCGTCCCTGAACTCACCCGCCGTTCTGGGCCAGCGCGCCGAGTCTCGTCGTAAATTCCGTCTCTCTTTCAAGTCTTGAGCTCCCACCGGCGGCCCGTCTGCGTCGGCAGTGCGGCACCGAATGGCCCTGCCAATGTCGCGCAACGCGTGGCCTGCTTCAGTCTGTTGCGCTTGGCTTGAGGCTCTCTTCCAGGTACCACCACAACCAAATGGTCAGCCACACGATGGTGCGGCCTTTTCGGACTCCGTTGCGATGGAGAATTTGGTTCGGTTGCCCATTGCTGGTGCTTGGCCCATCTCCACTCGATCGCCATGGCAGGGTGCTCTCTGCACTAGTGTATACATAAGACCTACCGGTTTTGCAGACCCCGGCCTGCGCCTGATGTCCAATGACACCCAACCCTGAAAGGTGTGCCGCTGGAGACGCGAATCGGTTGTTCCAGCTTCCCGTTGGATCGCACCTGCGGTAGAAGGTAGGTAATTCTCCGATCCGCGCGTCGTGCGGAAGCCCAAGACGCCCGCTCCGCGAAGCACAGACAGCTCCGGGTGTCCTCAGTCCCGCTCCGTCCGAGCAGCCGCCGTCTTGTGCTCCAGGTGCTCTCCGGCCCCGGCGTTTCTCTCCCGGCCCGTCTCCCTGACAGACGCCGCCATCCCACACCGGCTTAGTTGTCTAAGGTAGGCCGGCTCGCGCCTCTGTGCCGCAAAGCCGAACAGGCTTCTAGATGGCTTCCGCTTCGACGTTGCCACAAAAGCCACAGTCAGCCCGGGTCGAACCCAAACTTCTGGTGATGCTGCTGATCCTGATACTGATCCCTAATTTGGTCTTTGTTTAGAACAGCACCTCAAAAGCCGTCGTTGATAATGTTAACATTATCGCTCTTCGTCAAGACCTGTCTCTGGACCACTACTGACCTCGCAGTATCCTCCACGCTGCCATGCACGATAATCTCTTTCTTCATCTCTTTGGGGGGGGGGGGGTTCTGTTCCGCCTCGTATGTCCAATACCCTGATCATTCATCTTACTCCCTGCGCATCGTAACAGTATCATCGCTGTGAAGGACTTGGACCTCGACACACGGCCCTCTATGTGGGAGCAGCCGCTAGTTGCCTCACAACGGAACTTATTTCCGTCCAAGCCCAATCCGCTCCCGCGATTTCATTCCCTTCCCATCTTAGCTCCGACCTCTTGCAACGGCGCCGGTGGGCTTTGCGGGACCTTGAGCCTTCCACAACTGTGAAGGCGCCTTCATTTATACGACGTAGTGGTCGAGCTAAGCTTGACTATAGAGCTGACCTAGTCTTGAGCTGATTCTCAAACGTAACCCCTCTGGTACGCCATGACAAAATTGCGACCTCTCGAGCCTCTCGAAGGGTATTCGGCTCACCGGTTCGTCGATCCGTATCTGCTCACGTTTGGGGCATTCTCGATCTTTTTAAGCCGTCTCCCGCCGCCGCTTCTCTTGGCTCGATGTGACGGGCATCACAGGTCGCAGCAATCCATTCGCTACATTCCCCCATACGCTCGTTCCGTTTCTTGGCTGCCGTTGTCATTCGTTTCTCGTGGCCCACGATGCCTTCTAAGCTCGAGCTTCTCGTGCTTTCTCTCGTTTTGCCTCTTGGCACAGTGGCTTCACCCTCTTTCAAGCTCTCAAGGGCCGTCTCTCCCGACAATTCGTGCGGAACCACTGGCAACGGAGGCAGCACCTCTGCCTTCTCTTGCCCGACGGATTTGCCATGCTGCTCGGTCTACGGATGGTGCGGTAGTACCGACGCGTATTGTCTGGCGTCCAACGGCTGCCAGAGCCAGTTCGGCACCTGCAACCAAGATGGAAACCCGCCCACTGGTGGTGATGGTGGTGGTGGTGGTGGTGGTGACGGCTCTTCAGGCAATACTCAGTGCGGGCCTGACAACGGCAACGCTGTCTGCGCTGCGAACGAGTGCTGTTCTGCCGCTGGGTTCGTGACCTCTGCTTCCATTTCAAAATCTTGGCTGACAAACTGCCCAATAGCTTCTGTGGAACAGGCCCTGGTGAGACGATATCCTTCCCGGTATTCTGTGGCTGCAGCCTCTGATGGTGTGTTTTAGACTACTGCAGAGCCCCAGACTGTTTGTTCCAATTTGGACCTGCGTGCGATGCTAACAAGGTCCCGCCTGGTCTCAACACGTCCAGCATCGCCCGTCCGAAGCTTGGCAAGGTGGCCTACGGCGGCCCTGGTGTTTACAGTTGCGTGAAGAAGGGAGATGTTGCTCTGACTTTTGACGATGGGCCGGACAAGTATACCAGCGACCTGCTTGACCTTCTCAAGAAATATAATGCTTCCGCGACCTTCATGGTAACGGGCAACAACAACGCCAAGGGAGAGATCGACGACGCCACTCTGCCATGGGCCAATATCATCAAGTTAGTCTTCTCACAACCCTGATGGCCTTCAATTGTGGCTCACCCTGAACGTTAGGCGCATGTATACCGATGGCCACCAGATTGCCAGCCACACCTGGTCTCACGCTGACCTTGTAGGTTGACAAATGATAGAACCTGACATGGAAGAAGAACACTAACGTAGGCAGTGCCAAATTACTTCGGCCCAACGCAAGAATGAGATGTACAAGCTGGAAATGGTTCGTATGATTCTTTGCAGGGTTCATATCTGCCAGGAAGCTGAACACACTGCTCTATCAGGCTCTTCGTAACATCATCGGTGTCTTCCCTACCTACATGAGGTCAGTTCACTCCGTCTACGAACGCAAGCGTATCACTGGTGGAAGCGCGACTAATGCTGGCCCATTCTCTCAGACCCCCTTTCTCATCTTGCAACGCCGAGTGTGGCTGCGAGGCCGACATGGCCGCCCTAGGTTACTCCATCATCTACTTCGACCTCGACACGCAGGACTACCTCAACGACAGTCCCACGGAGATTGTCAAGTCAAAGGATATCGTGGACCAAGCCATCGCCGCTAAGCCTGCCCCCGAGAACTTCCTCGTCATCGGCCACGACATCCACCAGCAGACGGTGTACAACCTGACCGAGTACATGCTGCAAAAGTTCAAGGGCAAAAAGATGGTGACCCTCGGCGATTGCCTCGGCGACCCCAAGAAGAACTGGTACCGCTCGGATACCCGCACCACCCTCGGTTGAGTCGGGTCGAATGACATGTGTTGGCTTGTCACGAACAAATACAGGGCCCCCTGGCCGCCGTGGGATCGCGAGCACTATTTGACGCCTCTCGCCGATGCGGGCCGTTCAAAAGACGTGGTGAGCCGGCATGCGTGGTCGAGTACACGCCAGCGTTCGACAACTGTAATATAGTGATCTTTTATGTAGAAACCGCTAAATACATGATGAATTTTGTCTTTTCCTCCTGCTATAAGTCTCAAATCCAACTGAGTCTCAGTCCTCGTTCGCTGATTTAGGTCTGATTTGTAGTCCTCCCAATCCCTTTCACTGCTCGTCAGGCCGCAGCGGGGCCCTACATGTTCTGGGAACCATCAGGTGACAAGTCAGGGGCACGTCCCTGCAAAGCGTGTTGAACAGCTCGTACATGCATCACGAGGGCTTTCGGCACCGGCCGACAATATTTGATGGTTTCGTTGCCCGACTTCAAGGAGAGGGGGGGGGGGGGGGGGGGGGGCGGAAGCACAAAAAAAACAACAAAAACACCCCCCAGGCCCCTGACCGGGCCGACCCCGACCCCCCCCCCCGACTGGGGA